>VUQK01024204.1:6036-19773 GCA_015106715.1 Bujurquina vittata
ATCAGGAAGTGCTTAAATAAGGATATTTGACTAACTTAATACAACAATGGTGTAAACTAGTTTTTCATTGTGTTGTTAGTAAATGTTGAAAATGACAGGCTCAAAGCAAGCCTGGGCTGATTAGACTGTGTATAAAAGTTTATGTGAAACATAAACGCCATGCTATCGGTACGCTTCAGCAGCAGCAGTTATGAGCATCAGCAGGTGTTGGCTCTGCAGGCAGTTATTTAGTTTTGAAAAGGGTGTGGCGTATTTAAATCAACTACCTGTAGCACTGAATTACCCTGTATAAAAATGCAGCTAAATTTATTACTTTGTCTACTGTCTTCCTTATACAGTAAGGCATACTGACATAACATAGTGGCTATTATATTATATTTTGGGTTATCCTTTAGAACAGATCAGAGAAATTGTAGAGTCCAGTTATTTGATGCCAAGTGTTCTGGGTTGCTATTTTTTATGTCTCCAGCTTATTTGTCTTATTCACACTTTTAGAGCTTCTTGGTAGATTAGTTTGGTCTGAGAGCTCTGACATATTTGACGCTGATGAAGTAGAGTCAGAGATTTGTTAGTGATGGTCATGTTGGCTTTTTTTTTCCGTGAGTGACATTGGATTGAAATACTATTTCTTAAGAGCTATTATAATTTTGGTGTGACTGAAATGAAAATCTGGAAACTTGGAAAAGTGGCATGCATGGTTGCAGGGAATGCTAATAATACATTTCAGAAAGTGACAAAATTTTTGAAAGGATTTGGTTGTTTAAGATTACATCTTATTTAAACTGGGGATGAGTGGAAAAAATGATCTTTTTCAGGTAGACTTGCTTTTTTTCATTGGGACCAGAATAACTCCAAAAACTTTTCACATAACTGCACTGTAGCCTTTTACATCTGGAAGTGAGCTACATAACAATGCTTACTTCAGACATCCTGTTAGTGGCACTGACCTTTGCTCTGAGAAACTAAATTGAAAAGAAAATGATGTTTGATGAACCTTTTGCTCTAAATATATGGAAAACAAGAAAGTTTATCTCCTTTTAGGCATGTGTCAGATTACTGAAGATCTTAAATGTGGAGATGATTATCCCTTTAAAGACTGGATTGTATGAGATCACTACCATGCAACTGAGATTGGTCAAAAACTATGTGGTGCTCAAGGCCAACAATGAAGTCTTATCTTGTCAGGTGACCGAACCAAACAAAGATGTCAACCTGTATTCTTTTGGCCTGAGGGCTAAAGACTTAGTGAAGAACAAGATGGTTGCACAGCTGTTTCATCATCCCTACGCCGTGACAGTGTTGCTCTTTGAAAATCCACTGAGAACATCAAAGAGCAAACCAGGTCCACAGTTACTGTCCCTTGTGACATCTGTGTAGATGACAACTTAATTTTCACCCACTGAGGTGTCGTGTTGCCCTGCCTGCACTGAAGTTAAAGCTCATTTAACTTTTTGTCTTTTGCAGTGGCTTCAGGAATTCTACACTTCAAGTGTTCATAATATTTAAGCTTCTGCATCAATCATTTCCATCTGAAGGAGAATTGCAGCTTTTCCTTTTGGATCTATTGCTGATGGAACGAGGGAAAGAGGGAAAGAGATTCTTATAGTCAAACATGTTTTCATTCTTAAAGCCATGCCAGGCTTCCGGTTGTAGATGGATAGTTTTTTAAAATCTGTATATTTATATTAAATAAAATAAAAAAGCTTGGAAAAGCCAGATTAGGAAAAACACAACACTTATAGGCGGAAACTATAAATGGCCACAAAGAGGGCTTAAAATGGAGTCTGATTCATGGAGGAAGGTCTAACTCAGAGTGTGCCAGATTAGGTTTCACAGAGTGATTTTTTTGAGTTCTGGTCCATTTGTTTTTAACCCAAATCTTTTTGACATGAAGTGCAGCTACAATATGCTAGACAGAGGATGCAGAGAGCAGGATATATACTAATCCTACAATGATTTATTTATGTGGTTTGATTAAAGACTGGCCAGCAGTCAAAAATCAACATTATGTTTTATTCCAAGTAAAAGTTTACCAGTCAAGCTGTTGCAGAAATGTCACCACTATCAGCTTTACTTCAGTACTACTCAACAATAAAATGTGTGAGGCACTTATTGTATTATTGTCATTGTCATTGTCCGACATCATCTGCACATTTTGCTGCATCTTTTGTCATTCTCCATCTGTCAGAGGTTTCTACCTCAGCCACCTTTTTTAAAAAATGCACATACACTTTACAAATTCATGACATGCAGTTAAACATGCCAAACATTTCTTGATGAATTCTGAGGCATCTGAGCAGGCAACTGGATATTGACTAAGAGTAATCAAACACAAAAGCGTATGGCCAGTGGTCATACCAGAAGTCTGTAATTCACAATTCATTGTTAGTGTGCACAAATGGACTGTTGTTCTTCTTTGTGCACAATATTCCAAAACAGTTAAAGGAGTAACTAGAAAGACATTCTCTGTCAGTATACACAAACTGCATATTTCAAGGAAGATGTGTCTTCTGTAATATCTGCAATTATCTTCGTTAGAAAATCACTGCATTAATAAAATGTCCTGAAGGTTCTTTGTTTTGTTTTTTTATAGGTGCTGTGGACATTGCCATAAGATTGTGAGATCAAAATTGTGTCCTTTGTGGGTCTTTTTGCGGTCTGGGCTTGCTGTTCCTAAGGCAGTAGCCAGGAAGCCCTTACCCCAAAAAGTATCTGCGCTGGATTCCAGCATCTGAAGCAGGCGCCACCCTTTTTTCCTTCATGATGAAGCAGTGCATATTTTTCATCTCACCCTGAGTGTTTTGGAGGACACTATGCATTTATTGTACTGAGTTGCTTTAAGAGCCAAAGTTAGGTGTGACCTTTGACTGGTGATGAAACAGAAAAAACTTTTTAAACAGGAACAATTTGAGAAGCATACAACAGATGTCTGTAACTCATTACTCTGGTGAAGCTACACTTTCCAGAGTAAGCCTTAATATTTTTTTTTTTTACAAAAAATCATATGGTATGCCAATTTAGACATAGCAGGCAGACTGGATATGTTTTCCTCAAGCGCACTACAAGAGAAGTGTCATCTGGCTGAACATAACTATATACAAATTCTTTATATGGCATAATCCAGGTAGCAGTTTTCTTGTTTTCTCAGATTTGACTAAAATGTATGTTTAGGATAGCTGATCAAAATGCCGGTGAGGCTTCTCATGCTTTGGATCCACGACAAAAGTTTAAACTTTTATTTTGTCATACAATGCATATATTGTTTTATTTTCTTTACATAGAAATGCACTTGGATGTTATTAGAAAAATCAACCAAAAAGGTTTGTCTTTATGTATTAATGTGTACATTGTGTTGTACACTTTCAGTGATTTTGTGTCATCTCTATTATGTCAATTATTTATCAAACAGCAGTTATGGGTAAGGCATTTCTGACTGCCTGATCCTTTGCACACTCCCAGTGCACTACAAGTGCTTCTGGCTCATCATTGATCATATTTTAATGCTACCATATAGTGGTATACTAGTGCATTTATACTGCAGAAGAAACTAATAGGATATTTTTAACTGCATTTTCTCACTGGGACATATATCTTGTAACCCCAGAAACTGCACAAACAGGATGTAAACAGTGAATAAATAAGCTCAGAGGAAACAGACGTGTAGCTTCAAGCCTTTGACGTACTATGTGTTACATAAACGTAATTATTTATCCTGACAAACCCAAGAGCCTTCACAATGTACTTTTTATACATCAAAACCCGAGGCGCTTTTTGTGCACTTCACTGACCATGTGACTTTATCGCTTGGGGAGCATTTTTATGCCTGTATATAGCACACAAGGGAGCATGAGGCATTCTTTCCGGTATCATGAGCAATTACAATTAGGAGCACATGTTAAGTGATGTTGCGCTGATGAGCTTGTCCCTTATGGTTATGGCGGTGATCAACTTTTTGCACCCTTCTCCTTTCGCACTTTGTTGTTGTAGCGTGAATACTCCCTGTCAAGTGTTGTGCTTCGTTAAATAAAAGTGAAATAAAATTGTGCACCATGCCGCATTTTTGTCATTTCGCTAACATATTCACAAGCACAGGATATTAGACTGCAGTTGTTACCATGTTGCTGATTGATAAATGGAGAGATTGTGATTTCTGATTCTTGCGTCACAAGATGTATCAGTGAGGACTAAGAATCCAGCTCCTTAAATATCAAGACCTTTGGTTTATGTCTATTTTCAGGCGTAAAGAACAACACCAATGAATTCCAGACTGAGTCATTCACTCTTCCTGCCTTGTGGGTGGTTACAGTATCAAAAAGACTAATGGACTAAAGTGTGACATGCTTGAGTGACATGCTTTTGTGACAGGACCTCTGTGACCACTAAATGACCAAACAAATGTCTGACTGACCTTCTGATTGGAGCTGGAGATTCCCAGTTAAATTTATGTGTCACTCATAGCCTTGGGAAATAGGGCAGTGCCTCATCCATGATAGGGCTGTAGGCTGGTGAATGCACTTTGGCTCCTTTTAGTTGTAATGGAGTAAATTAAATTGGTAACCACAAGCAAGTGATGATAGAGATTTTTTTCTTTTGTCTGGCATTGTACAATTTTATTTATATCAGCAGCTTTAGATCGTCTTATACAGAATAAAATCTCTACGAAGGTGAGACATACAGTATTTTTCTCTCATCAGCATCAAAAAAGACAAAAAGTGACATGTAAGGGTTTAACCACATCAGACATGAAAATGGGTTCATAAACGTGGCACATCCTGAACGGGATAAGCGGAAAAGAATGGATGGATGGATAGATGGATGAAAATGTGGCAGTTGCAACACAATCAAGGCAGAAGTTTTAATAACAACTTTGTTAGACCTTAGCTCTGATTTGAAATGTTGTTTTAATTTATCATAGGTATTCAGGATTACTTGCACCTGATAAGTATAAAAAGTAAGATTTATCTATGAACAGGATGTTGTTACTTTGTTACATAGTTGTTACAAAATTTTAAAACAGGTACGTCCTCATATGGGGACAATAGATTTTTTTACAGCATAACACAAACACAATAAAGTCAGCATTGCAGTATAAGGCTCAGAAAAGACAAACTGCAATTTCCCCATATGAGGATGCAGGGTCTCAGGACCACAATCAAAATAAACCTCTGAGAAACACCACTTAGTTGTTTTAGATGTAATTTATTTTAATTAAAAAATAAAACCCCATTAAAAATTCAAGGTATTAAATGCTTCAGATGTTTTGTTTCATAGAAGATTTATAACTTGAAAGGAAACTGATGATAAAGGAAGAATTTTCCACAGTGCTGAGAGTCAAAAACAACTGGGAAGCGGCTCATCTCTGGGTGAGTATAGCCCTCCAGAGGATGGATTGAGAACTGCAACCAAGGACACACTGCCTCTCCATTACAAAGATGAACAAGATTTATTTTAAAAGCGATCAAAAAAGGGCTCCTGCAAAGTTTTCACAGGAGATATAAAGGGTTAAAGCAAATTTATTCAGTTAAATGTCCAAATACATACTGGTAGTCTCCTCCCTACAAGGTTACGGTAAAAGGCTGTAAATATGGAAACTCTCATACCTTGTTTGGTTTAAAAAAAAAATAGATGGTCTGAGTACATGTTTGCTATTCTTTCAAAGATCTGGTCTTTGTTTTTATTCTCCATCTTGGCCAAGTACAGACCAGTATTATTTTCAACTCAGTGATGTGATTAGATTTAATTCCTAGAAGCCAGCTCAAGGAAGGGTTCTTAAGTGATTCACGCTGACTCAACAGAAAATAAATCTTG
This sequence comes from Bujurquina vittata, assembly GCA_015106715.1. NCBI lineage: Eukaryota > Metazoa > Chordata > Actinopteri > Cichliformes > Cichlidae > Bujurquina > Bujurquina vittata. The sequence continues at coordinate 11,845 of VUQK01024204.1, forward strand.
TTCCAGTCATTTGTGCTGCTGGTAGGACTGGCAACAATAGTTTTCTTATTCAGGCCACTGGAAATGACGCAAAAGAAAGAATCATACGCATCTATTAGCTCGGGTTCATTCCATCAATTCCCACAGATTCTGTGCTTACGGGAAAACATTGCCTTTAACAGTTTAAACCTCGACTCTCTGTGGCTTCGGCTATTTTTCTGGAATCACAATACCCAAAAGAAGTTACATGAAATGGGATTAAAATGTGCATAACACAAGTAGAGCTAGGGAAACAGTGAGATGTGTGCATGAGTACACGAGTGTCATCTTATCCACAAAAGAAAATTACACTTCAGTGACTTCAGTCACTTCACAACTTTCTAACTTCTGTATAACATCTGAAACCGAGAGCTGCATGAAATCAGGGCAAGAAAAGAAGCCTATTTTCTATTTTCTAGTCTCTATCTGGACTTTGGGCCATTGCATTGATTCGTTTCTTTTTCAGTAATCTGTTGTAGATTTGCTGCTGTGCTCGAGTTCATTGTCCCTTTTCATGACCCAATTTGTGCCACATTTGACTCTAGAATAATTGGGTGCTGGAGTTTATGGCACAGTCGGGGACTGAAAGGTGCGCATTGTGCTTTTGTTTGAGCTGATATGCTGTGTTTGGTTATCTCCAAAGGTGGCGCTGTACATTATGGCCAAACATCTCCACTTTGGTCTGGTTACTGCGCCCCCTCATAATTAAGCAGCAAGGGTGTATTTTGTTTTTTCACAAACTGTTTCTGCTTCTGCAGTTTGGCTTCGTTCAGTAAACAACTGTACTATAGGAACTCTGCGAGGCTGTAGTAACCACAGGAGTAAAAAAAAACCTGTTAACTTTAACATGCTCACCGGCACAGTGCTAATGTGCTGATGTTGTCTACGTGGCACCAACACAAAGTGTAGATGAGGCTCATGGGACTAACATTTGCTTTGCAGATATAGCCTAGATGAAAAGATAAACATTCCCCAGAGTTATTCTCAGATTTATCCTATCCAAATTAATTGGTGGTCATTCTCTGACGACCATGAGCGTCTTTACTAAATCCAATGGCAGTTCTTACCCTAGTGTGGCTTAAAATGTATATAAAAACATAACATAACGGTTTACTCATAGGGTGAAAGTGAGCTCCTTTAGGCAAGTGATATCACATAAAGCAGACAAAAAGGGCCCAGAGGATTTATTTTTAAGTTCAAACCTATGAATCGCGTCTGTGATGACTAATCCTTTGGGAGCTTTAAATGCTCTGCAATAATTCTTATTCTTTAGTCATGTGTATTAAAACCGCAGCTATTTCCTTTGTAGACAAGTCAGTTGGTTGAGGGTGGTGGGGGTCAAATTTAGCTGGTGCGGTGCCATGTTAGCTTACTGGAAGTGACCGAAGCACACTTTCCAGTTTATTACTCCTCCCACTTTCCAGTTGTTGCCTCACTGTATCATCGACTTCAGAAACAAAGTATTTCCAGCTGGGCCATATGATTTCTGTAATATAAAGGATCAACAGGCAGTACAGGTGATTTTTACTATCTCCAGAAATTACAGACAATAATTAAAATTAAGGGAGTTTTGTGCTTCTAGCGCAACTAGAGAACTGTCTCTGTATGACCTCTGAGTTTAAGACCAATGCAACCAAGCTGTGCTTGTGAAACAAAGAAAACAAAAAAGTATTGCATGGTGCTACTTTTAATTTTGAACACGTTGCAAATATTTGATAGGAAATAAGTCAGTCAGTTGTACAAAAATACCTTAATTATGAAACATCGCAACAATACTTTTGTCAATTTTATTTCATTATCTGTTACAACCATCTTTGCAAATCACCCAGTGTCTTAAGTTTGACGTCCAGTTCAGAATAATTCTGGTTACTATTATAATAATCAGAATAATAATTCAGGTTATTATTCTGCTGAATAAAAAACTGAAATTATTGAAGCACCCCCACCCCCCAAACTCTAAAACATCTTTTTAATTGTCAACCTGATCATCTTAAGAATCACTTTCAAGACAAAGAGATTCCATATATTACACATGAGAATATAGTTTGAAAATTCCCAGAAGCATCTAAAACATGCAGCTTCTTGTCTTGTGTAGTATGTCATTAACTTCACATCAATACTATTTAATGACTTGCTTATGCTGGCCTTTCAGTTTCTGTACATGAATTTAGGTTCGTAGCTCATATCAATATTATTATTTTTAAAAAGTGCCTATTTTCACTCTAGCACTTTCACACCAATTTTATGTCACTATATTAGAACTCCCCCATAAAAAATCTCCTATTTAAAATTTTCTTGTATTTATGTTTTGTTTTTTGCTGAGAGAGAAAGTGCCTAATAAGAAGGGATAACTCTCAGTTCTTCTACTCTGAATCAGAGTGCAAGGCAGTCTTTAAAAAAAAGGTATTCAGGCAAAAGCAGTCTTTTGCCTGAATACCTTTTTTTTTAATCAAGCCTTTTACCCCAAAATAAGGAATGTTTTTATGAAGTAAGCTAAAGTGCCGTACGTGTTTAACAGGGTTTTATCAAGGCAGAGCTTAATAAAAATGTTGATGGCAGTGCCGATATTCTCCTAAACTTGGGACTACAGGAGATAGCTAATGCCCTGAAAAGTTTTGGTATCTAACGCACTCTAAACCTCCTTTCTTTCTCTAGCACACCTGCACAAATAGGTCACCCAGAGAAGCTTGAGTGCATTAAGAGCAAGTTATGTGCTTATGTTAAGAGCCTTTTTCTGCAGAGAGTTTTTATGTACCACAGCACAGGCAAAGCAGGAGAATGTATTCACTGTAAAATATGCAGACAGCACAAGGCTTGTTGCAACAATTAGACAGTGAAGGCAGGCGTAACAGGGATAGCACACCTGTAAATATTTTTAATTAAGGTGACACATTTTCCTCTTTCTATACCTGTAAGCTATGCCAGTCAGCCAGCATGCACACTACCATGAACCTGAAAATGGCTTGCCAACATGGAAAACAGATATCAAAGAAGAAAACAAGCATGCAAGCAATCAAACTGAAAGGTCCGTTCACCTTGACAGCATTCTGTAAAGGGTTGAAGTCAGAGATTTTAGAGGTTTTCCAGTCAGATCCAAGCGTTTCAGTCTTCAGAGGTCTTACATATGGTTGCACTTAACTCTCACTGGTTGTATTCTTGATTCTGTGTCTGGTTGCAGCAATTCATAATGACCTGAACCACTGAGATAACAAACAGTGCCATTCCTGATGACAGATTCAGAATGAAAAATTTAAATTAAAAACAGAAAAGAAGAGAATGTACTCCCTTCCACACGCACGGCGATGACTCACAGTAACACATGCACTGGCAGGGAAATCTGGTTCCTCGGACAGGACCGGGTGAAAAACACCTCCGGAAACCGCGAGTTTCAGAAATATGCAGATGTGCCGTTATTTGTTTCCACTTAGGAGCTAATGAGCTGAGAGGTTTATGGCAACAATTTTTTTTCCGGTAAAGATGCATAATAACTCATAATAATATTCATAATAGCCCAAAAATTAAAACAACAGCTCATGAAGATGACTTGTTGTCCTTATCCTGCTCAACAAGAGTTAAAAAAATTCCAGTTTTTGATGCAATATTAATTTCACTTAAGGCTAAAAGAGCACTACATACATATTATTTTTTATAGAGTTGCACATACCGCATGGTGCCGGCTCAAGCTGCAGTCTGCCTACACATTTTCCAGTGCCTCAAAGTTAAGACTGAAGTGTGACATCAACAAATGGCTTATCTTAGGGGAACGAAAACTAAGAAGATGGGATGCGTGTGAGTTTCAAATGACTAAGTCAGTGGGAGCTTTTTTGCCTTATGATCAGTGCATGTTGAGAAGTTGACCTCCAAGGGTCAGGCTCAGGCTTAAGCTAGGGGAGGATAGAGGAGGAGAGTAGACCCATGCAAGTTCAGGGCAGACTATTTAAACGTGGGAAACCTGCAACGAGGGTGATTACAGGAGCACATTCACATCTCAGAAAATACAGGTAAGAGAAATGAAATTGTACACTTAATGATAAAGACCATCTGGAGGAAGAAATTATTTAAGTTATACTCTATTTTTTTACAAGTGTGAAATAAAAGCTTAATATAACTTATTTTTATTATGCATATTTTATTATGTCTTTTTTAAATCATGTTTCTCTTTATTTATTACTTACTAAATGCATTATTCTTTTTTTTTAGGATGCACAACCTTCTGGCTCTTCTCTGTGTCTCACTTATGGCAGCTCATCAGGGCACTAGTTTTGCCACAAGGGAAGACTACATCCGAAACACCATATATGACATTACCAACATCACCCTGGTCCACATTAAGAAACTAAAGGTACACATATATTGATTATTTTGAATTTAATGGGGTTTTACTATTTTCTGCAAAAATTTTCTCACTAAGGGGATTTCTTTTATTCAAAGTTAAACTAAGCTTACATATTGTTTTTTTTTTTTTTGTTCTTAGTTACCGGCTTCACAGATAGAAGTTCCCACTCCTTCCTTCGAGGGACTAACTAGTATAAGCTATGATCTTGGGCTTTTGGATAATGAACTGCAGTACCCTTTCACAGGGGTCCTCACCCAGATTCAGGCTGATGTCTCCAGCTTGGAGGGAATGGTGCGTTTCCTCGCCTTATCAATGGGCTGTTCTCTTCAGGCCAAACCAGCAGTAAAGACCGGTGACAGTCTGTTCCCACACAGCCACCTTCACATGACAGTGACAAAGGTGCAGCACTACCTAGAGAACCTTATTCGCAACAAAGGAAAACTCAAGGTCTGCTAACAAAATTAAAATAATTGTATACATATCAAGTCAGGACATAATTAAAGAAGCTTGTCTGCGTACATAGCTCTGTGTAGACAAGTGTTAATTTTTTTGTCTTTGCAGTGCATTGTTCTTATATATCCAATTTCTTGATAAACTATCACAGTTATGAAAAGCATGCAAATAATTTCAATAATCAAGCAACTTTCAATATAATTCAAAAAATGCATAAAGGACACATTTTATTTTGTACAACAAATGTTTCACAGGGTTTTATAAATAACCTTGGTCTATATTTTATCTGACAGTGAACAAATATACGCCTGGAATTACATTTCAATAAGTTTACTATCATAAATCACATCTTTTTTTCAGAGTACTTTAAGTTAGATTGTCTTTTAATGTGGTACGAATCACGAGGGTCAGAATAAGAAAACTGAGCGACTGATATGGATGTAACACACAATTTAGAGTACCTAAATGTGACTAACGCAAAAATATTGTATGGTGCTATGAAACTATTGCAGCAGCAAGCAATATAGAGCTGTTGTTGTTTAACTATGCAAGCCTCTTTGATGACTGCACAGTGTTGCTGTTGTTGTTTTTGTTTTTTTAAGTGAATGTTTGCTGCAATGTTTTATTGAGCGGAAAAGTTAAGCTAATGGTTGTTACGAATGTCAGTGATGAAATGCAATAATTTTGTAATAAACTTTGCAAATGAAAAATGTTGTCATGGCTGATTCTCTTCTATGAGAAAATGTCAAAGATTTAAGATTCACATTTAAAATTTTATCGCTTGTGCGTCATTTTGATAAGAAAACTTTATTAAATTATGACGCATAACATTATAAAAATCAACAATGAAACTTAGTATTACAATTTTGGTTTGTAAATTATAACAAGCCAGTGTCAATAGCTTCTATAAATCTAAATTTAAGTAGAATATTCTATAATAATGACATTATAGTTTAATTTATAGTAAGCAGCAAATAGAATTAGAATACTTTCCATTTTAATTAAAAAATGTTTTCAACCATCATGGATGTCTCATGATTTTATTTTGCAATGTTTTCCATTTTTGTTGTTAATTATCACATGAAGCAAACTAATTCTTGTACTTGGAATAATAATAATACATTTTCAGAAAAATTCCTGTGATTGAAAAGTTGACCTTCTTATCTAAAATGGGAAATTATTAGCAATTATTTATTTATTTATTTATTTATTTATTCTATTAATTGGGCTGCAAAACTCAGCATTGGTAATTCAGCTGTGGCTAAAATCAACATAGAGATTAATTTAACAAAACAAACAAAAAAAAAAGAAAGAAAAAGAACCAAGACCCCTAATTTTACCAGTATCAATCCACACTGAACAGAGTTAAAAATGACGTGTTTGAAAGTGTTAAAAACGTCATGCTATTACAGAATTACAACAACTCTGTGCTCAGTATTGGAACTCTAACACAAGTCATCACAGATCAGTGCTGAATAATCAAAGCGTTAGTATGTACTGTGAAAAGCTATAATTTTTTTAGACTAAATAGAGTTGCAGCCATGATCATTAATAAGGATTTAAAATTTAAATCAACAGTAACTTGTCATAGATCCAGTATTTTACACTCTAGGGAGCCAATTCTTGATACTACCCAGATGCGAATTAAATTATTACTACATACTTGAATTGATGGCTAAACACACACTACAGGCAGTGCTTGTGAGCAGTTCATGGTAAGTCTACAGCTGAGTTAGATGAGTTAGACGACAGTCTACAGGTAACTACACTTGGCCTTCCTCTGAAAGTGGAATCAGTCCATGCCTTTTTGGACTGTTTTTAAAGTCAAGTTACTAAAAATATTTGTCCAGTGTGATATTGCAAGGTGTGAGAGGAGAGCAAGGTTTGGGAGATGTTTGGAGGAGGTCCTGATTTTAAAGGGGTTTTAAAGAGAGCATGTTTATTTTGTTAGTATTTTATTAATGTTCTGTAATATTTGTAATAGTTAATAATATAATAATTATTATTATTAATAATAATAACGATTATATTATTATTAATAATGATAATAGTTTTTTAATAATAGGCCCACCACCTGCAGGTAGCATCATAGTGGTCGGGTGCAATGTGTGCCGTGCGCCAGCCAAGGGCGGAGGCTCTGGCGGTCCGATCCACGGATGTTAAGGCTGGCTATAAGGACATGGAACCTCAACACATGGCCTGGGCTCTGAAACCAGTCTCTTGGAGAGAGGCTGGACTCTGGTCCAGCCTGAAGTTACCCTCAGTGGCAGGCAGTGAGCTGTGGTGGGTATTCTTGTACCCCCTCGGCTGACTGTTTGCACTTTGGAGTGTTTAATGGTGGATTAAAAGGTTGCTTCCGTGCGCCTTCGGGCTGGGAAATGGGTTCTGACTGTTGTTTACACTTATGCACCACATGACAATTCAGAGTACCTAACCTTCTTGAAGTCAGTAGGTGGGGTGCATGAAGGTGCTCTATCCGGTGACTCCATCGTCCTATTGGGAGACTGCAACGCTCACATGGGAATGACAGTGAGACCTAGAGGTGTATGACTGAGATCTGATCTGAACCTGGGTGGTGTTTTGTTATTGGACTCTGTGCAAGCCACAGTTTGTCTATAATGGTTCATGTGGTGGGGGAGGATGCTGGACAGACCTGGCACATCTAAATGTATAGTGAGGGTCCGCTGGGAATGCAGGGCAGAGGTCACAGTCTGCGAGACCTTCAACTCCCACAGAACTTCAAGAGCATTCCGAAGGACTAAGGACATTGAGTTCGAAGACACCATGTTCCACAGCTCCGTTGTTGAGGCTGCTGCTCAGAGCTGAGGCAGCAAGGTGGTTCGTGCCTGTCATGGTGGTAATCCTCAAACCAGATGGTGGACACCGGATGCAAAGGCCATCATCAGGCTTTGAGGGTTCCTCTTGTGGGACTCCGGCAGGCCAAGCCGAACGCAGCTTGGGCGGTGGCTGAAGCAAAAACTTGGGTGTGGGAGGAGTTTGGTGAAGCCATTAGGCCTCAAAGTGATTCTGGCAAACTGTCAGGTGACTTTGGAGAGGAAAGCGGTAGTATATAGTGCTGGTGGGGCGCTGCTGACTTCAACTCAGGCTATAGTCGGGCAGTA
>VUQK01024211.1:0-10019 GCA_015106715.1 Bujurquina vittata
CATTAAAACAGTGAGGACACATGCATTACAACAGTGACACCACATTAATTAAAACAGTGACTCAGCATTAATTAAAATAGTGACTCAGCATTAAAACAGTGACAGCATTAAAACAGTGACTCAGCATTAAAACAGTGACTCAGCATTAAAACAGTGACGTAGCAATAAAACAGTGACACAGCATTAAAACAGTGACACCATTAAAACAGTACATCAGCATTAAAACAGTGACGACACATGCATTACAACAGTGACACCACATTAATTAAAACAGTGACTCAGCATTTAAACAGTGACAGCATTAAAACAGTAACATCAGCATTAAAACAGTGACGCAGCATTAAAACAGTGACTCAGCAATAAAACAGTAACATCAGCAATAAAACAGTGACGCAGCATTAAAACAGTGACGCACCATTAAAACAATGACGTACCATTAAAACAGTGACTCAGCATTAAAACAGTGACGTAGCATTAAAACAGTGACTCAGCATTAAAACAGTGACACAGCATTAAAACAGTGACAGCATTAAAACAGTGACTCAGCATTAAAACAGTGACATAAGCCAAACGTCAGCACCTGTCACACGCTCAGGTGTGCAGAGGTTCTGAATCTGTAGTTTGTCACAAATTAAAATTGAAACAGAAAAATATTTTTGAACTGTGATGGAGGAACTCAAGCTTTTTAAACTCGCTGTGTCGGGTGTGTCGCCATGCAATCGCTGTGTCACTGATATTGTGACGCAACACTATTATATGTATTATAAGGTAGAAATTTGTCCCAGTATTATTATGGATGATATGGCACAGCGCTGTTGTCTCAATGCTGTCTATGCACAAACAATTTAACAACACATTAGAAGCAACATCAACACGACTTGGTCCTGTGTCCCAGGTTGGTTCTGCTGCAGCTTTGGTGAAAACGATGTCAAGAAACTGTGGGAGCTGTAGACAGCTGTTTGACTCTGCTCTGCAATGACTCACCTTTAGACCAGGTGAGGTTAAGAGGCGTCGTAGACACGGTTTATTGATGAGCCACTTCAAACAATAAAGTTTTGAGCCCTGATTTAAAGGCAGCATCAGTTTGAGCTGATCTCAGGTGTTCAGGAAGTTGCTTCCACAGGTGAGGAGCCTGAACACTAAAAGCTGCTTCACTCAGTTCTGTTTGAGTTCTGGGAAGACACAGAAAGTCTGTTCCTGTGGGCCTGACAGGTCTGACAGGCATAAGTAGGTTTGACATGTGACTCAGTGATCAGGATTTTAAGTTCTGCTGCGAGGCGCTGGAGGCCACTGCAAAGGTGTGAGGGCTGGAGTAAGCTTCTCCACCTTTGTGCTGTTTGTTAAATGAGCTGTAGCAGATTCAGCCCTGTGCACTGTGAGCGCTGCAGTCACCAGAGGTCTAACACAGAGACCCACACAGACACGGGAGAACATGCAAACTCCTCACAGAAAGAACCAGCGGGCTAGGAACCCTGTTACTGTGACACGACACTGAGTCTGTTTAAACACTGAAAGGAGGAAGTAGATGCTGGTGGTTGTGGTTGTGCACGTGGAAGATAAGCACCCACACAAAGCACCCAAACTTTGTGTCAATATAAGAGAAAGAAAGCAGCAGAGTGATCACAATCAAAACCTGCAGCCAGAGTCATCTAATTTCAAGCTGAGGGTCCAAGAATAAAAAGAGGAAGAGAAGTTGAAGCGATGTGACTGAGCACGCTCACAGCAGAGAAACGCTGGCTTGTCATTCAGTGTCACATACATCTTTCATCTTAAAGCCATCGCACAATAACGCCAAAATATTTTAAAGATAATCTCAGTTTTTCTACAATCTAAATAAATGTAAAATAAAGAGAAACACTGGCTTACACAGCCATGTTATTGGTCAGATAATTGCAGCACATAATGGTTCTGCCGGAGGTTACTTCCTGTTAAAAGGAAGTTTTTCCTTGAGTGCTAAAATGCACACTTTATTTAAACAGGTGAGGTATGGAAACATCCTTGTCCTTGTACAGCTGTTATGAAGGGAAGATTAGCTACACAGTCCAAAGCAGTTTCTGTGTCAGGCTCTATATGTTTATTTCTGCTGGGAGTCTGTGGGGGCTGACTCACTGTGGTGCCCCTGCTGGATGGCAGAGGAACTGCAGGTTTGGGTGCACCAACCTCATCTTGTGGACACTGATTGGTTCAGTTAGCTTGAGTGAAGGACTGCAGAGCATCACCAGAGAACACGTTCATCCATCTTAAACTGCAGCAAGCCTGCAGAGGTTCTGCAAAGAATAAATAGTTTGACTCCATCTCAAACAAAATCATCATTCATGTCCTTTCTATATTTACACAAACCGACTCCGTCTCAGCCGAGATTCTGCTCTGGACCTGGTTTTTATTTCAGATTGAGCGTGCTGAAACACAGACGCTCACTGCTGCTTTTGCCAAAGTAAAAACCACTCACAGGAACAGGAAGCAGTCATGTTTGAACAGGAAGTCAGTGTGTTACAACCACACTGAGAAAGACCTCAGAGGAAGTTCATGGATGTAGGAGGACATGCAGAGGGTTGGAGTGACAGAGGAGGTGCTGGGATAGGCTGATTTTATTTTTCATGCGGGAAGGTGTGTCTAATCTGGACTAAGCTAAACTCTCTGCTCTTCCACAGCGGCCAAGTCAAAGCGAACCACCCAGTCAGAGGGTCGATGAGACGAGAGGGGTTTAATCCATCGCGAGGAGCTCCACCCGGGATGGTTATGGAGTTATGAATGCACATGTTCAGGGTGAACTAGTGTGTGAGTGGGTGCAGTGTGATGGCATTCAACATGTCTGAGGGCGTGATCAACTGCAGCATCAGCCATGAAATCCACCAGTACCTCTTCTCCTCTGTCTACATCCTGGTGCTGCTGGTAAGTGTGTGTGTGGATCTCAAACACCTGAACAGCTGTTTGAGGATCTGAAGACCCAGTTCCTCTTTGAAATAACAACATTGCAGCTATGAACACATTTGGGTCAGTCTTGCAAAATCATTCTGCACAAACGAGGTCACGCTGGGAGGATGAGACCTGAGCGACTCGTTGCTGTGGCTTTAGTGACGGTGGAGGAGCTCTTTGATGGTCAGACAGAAGCTCCCGAGCTTATGAAGCTGTTTAAAGCTCTGCCTGTTGTTTGGTACAACCATGGTGAACAATCCCACCGCATCCGACAGTGACGTCAGCAAAAGGAAGAACATAAATGGGGAGGATATGCTCATTTGAGAGGCTGCTAACTAATGTAATCAGAGTAAATGTGTCTCTGGCTTCCTGTTGTTGTCAGCTGGTTCTGAATCCTAAACCTTTCGAAGACAGTACAGACATTTGATCCTATAACATACACTAGCTTCAGAGGGAAACATGAGAGGAACCAAATCATACTGAGAACCTTGTGGACCTTTCTCTTCCATTAATGATCTTCTTGATTGCAGGTGGGCATTCCCTCCAACCTGTACTCTCTGTACCACGCTGGCCTTCAGCTGAAGCAGAAGAACGAGTTGGGAGTTTACCTGATGAACCTCACCGTGTCTGACCTGTTATACCTGGCATCTCTTCCTTTCTGGCTCCAGTACTTCTTTCAGGTAAGGCAGAGACATCTCCTCTTCTGTCGCTCATCTGTCAGCGCTTCTTCACATTCAAGGCTCGTTGGTTTTGGTAAAAGTGTCCCAGCACCACAGTGTTCTCAGGTCTGCGCCAATGACGCTTTCTTAACCATATGATGCATTTCCAAAAAGCTAGGATTAAATATGTTTGATATGAACTGGACACAGATGCTGCTCAGTCCCACAGTGCTTTTATTACTCACTGCTTTGGATTTTATTATGGTTTAAAGTTTGCGTTATTAGGGGCGTGGCCTCTCTGAACTGGACCTCTGGACCGTGTTTGTGCCGTTGGTGCTTTTTTGGAGCATTTTTAATGCAGTTACCTGACCAATAATATGGCTGCTGTGCTTCACTGGACTGTCCACGAAGGTGGAGCTTTTTATTTGGATGATATTTAGCTCTACAACACTATCAGGCAGTTTTTTTAATACTGTCACTAACGCTGGGTGTATAAAACATATTTCCCATCAAAATATATCAGAGTACACCAATAAATGGCAAATTGAAGTGCTCTTCTTTTAGTTCCCATAAACAACATTTCATGAAAATTGGTCTCATGGTGGACTTTCAAGAAGGCTCTAAAAGGATGGAATCATTAATGAAAAAATGACTGAAAAACTAATGGAAGTGGGAGCTTTTTGCTCGTTTCTGGGACGTGTGTGCCTGGTCCAGTAAACATGGTGAAAATCACCTGTCGTTAGTGTTCTAGTGTTAATTAGCAGGTATCCTAATTAACCCTAGAATGGTGTCTGTGGATGCAGCGTTTCACCCACCCATCCAACTATGGTCACTTCTGGCTCCTAAAAACCCAGCGCGGTGATGCCAGAAGCTAAAAATTAAAGGGTGGAATCCAGAAACCACTGAGCTAAATCCAGATTATGTCCATTATTTATATTCACACTTTTCTCCATTCTTCACCAACAGTGGCACCAAACCTCAGAAAGGTGATCAGATGCAGTTTAGGTGTTTTAAAACGTTTGAGCGTCACAGCCACATCCTAAAACAGGATGTGATGTCATACGTCAGGAACTCTTTCTTGTGTTGACACCTTTAGATGTTTCAGGTCTAAAGTCTTAGTCTAAACAGCATCACTTGACCCCTGGGCGTGCTGAAGTATTTTTGGCTTAAGCTTCCTTTTAGGTTGGCCCTTCCCTCGCTGCACTCAGTGATGAATGTGCTGCAGTCTTTATCCTGGCACTACATGCAGCCAGAGTTCCTCCACCTAAGCAGTGTTTATCACCTGCCTGCTGCATTTCACCTTCAGTCTGCTGTTGCGGTTTCAGGACGATGATTGGCGTCACAGAGAGTGGCTGTGTCAGATGTGTGGTTTCCTGCTCTATGAGAACATCTACATCAGCATCGGCTTCCTGTGCTGTATCAGTTTGGATCGCTACCTGGCTGTGGTCCATCCTTTGAGGTAAAAACATGATCACCAATATGAGAAGGTACCCACAGATGCTTTAGTGTATTTAATGAGCAGCTGAGAGCAGGCTTTTGGTGTTTTGCTGCCTGAAGATGTAAAGTCACTGGAACTGTGTTTCTGTCTCCAGGTTCACCTCCCTGCGCTCCATGAAAGCGGCGTCGATCATCAGCGCCATCATCTGGCTGAAGGAGATTGCGGTCGGCGTGGTTTTCTTTAACCATAAGGAGCTCAGCAAAGACCCCAAGAACCAATCAGTGTGCTTTGAGCACTACCCCATGAAGCCGTGGGAATATCGAATCAACTACTATCGCTTCACCATTGGCTTCATGTTCCCGTTGGCCATTTTGCTGGTACGATAACTGGTTTACAGGCTCTTTATATATTTCAGGATTTCTATGATCATGCTCACCTCATTTCATTAATTCTCACCAACACAATTGTGTCTTTATTGACTTGGTTGGCTGCGGCAGTCACTCTGCTGCCAAAAGAGTTCATTTTTCATTATTTTATCTGTTAATCCATCAACAGTTTGAACTGTAGCCGTGCCTTTATTTAACCTTTTACACGTTCTACTTCTAATTTGAATTATGCCTGTTCCAGCTGTTCTGTTATGTTTGGCATTTAGCCACATTTTTTATTCTTTTCCAGCATTTCCATTTTGAATGTTAGATCGCTAGTTGAAGTTTTTAGTCTTTTTTTGTCCGTCTACAGTAATGTGAAGAAGAAAGTAGGCCCTCTGCTAATGCTGAGGATGTGATAAAAAGCAGGTTCTATTATTTCAATACAACCTGAACAGCCACACACCTGTCAGTGCTATGTTTAATCAGCCAATCAGAATGTCGGATTAGCAGCACCTGGCTACCAGGTAGCCTCCTACAGAAGCAGGAGATAGTGAATCTCTTGATTGAATCTCGATTGAATCTCTTTGTCTTGGTTTAGATCAGCTACCTGTGCGTCCTTCGAGCGGTGGGTCGGAGCGCGGGAACACAGCCGGATCAGAAGATAAGGATCAGGCAGTTAGTTAGCAGCACCATCCTCATCTTCCTCGTCTGCTTCTCGCCGTACCACGTCTTCCTGTTGGTGCGCACACTGCTGGAGCGGAACTGCGGCTTCATTGAAGGTACCGCTTCACTCACAGGAAGTCATCCGCTGAATACAGGCGAAAACGTGCTACCTAACAACACAATTCTTGTTTTCCAGCTATATTTAACTACTACCACCTGTCCCTGCTGCTGACCACCCTGAACTGCGTGGCCGACCCCGTCCTCTACTGCTTCGTCAGCGAAAGCGCCCGCCGTGGCCTCTACAGAGCCGTGTTCAGACCCGTGGCCAGGATACTCTGCTGCTGCTGTCGGCGCGGGAACGCCAGTCCCGCCAACCCGGCCAACGACTCCCACGAGGTCGCTTCGGACGAGAACAACGGCCAGCCGAACGTGACGCTGCTCACGCACAGCAACACGCTCAACAACAGCAAAACAGAGGCCGTCTGCAAAAGCACCATTTTAATCACGCAGATCGATGAAAAAAGCATCAAAGCACAAATTTTAAAAAATAACACACACCCGCAAAAGGAGCAGAGACAAAAGCCAGACAGGACTGAGGAGGAAGAGCAGCAGCTGAAATGATCAGGATGCCTCTGGACACAAACACCCTGTCTGCCAGCTGTGTTTACATCTGGACACATCTGCACTGATGTGAGGACATTTTTCTGACCCCGAGTGAGGTCAGCGTGGATCTGAGGTCGCCAGTGTAAAAGCCCCTGGTGTGTAAACCCGGGGCAACATGAGGTCAAGCTTAAATCTGACCAAGTCCACAGCAGGAGTTTGTGATGATTAAATACTTCAGAGTCATTTTACCCCTTCCAATGAGACATCCTTTATGATATCAGACAGACATTTGCAGTAAAAAGCATCTAATACATGAAACAAGTTTTCTATGCATGCCTGACCTGTACTGCATTAGCCTGCTGCTCACTTTACCCCCGTTACAAGGATAGAAGAGCTAAAAAGAGGAAATCAGAAAGCAGGTGTGTCTGCACGTCGGCAACTACAGCAGCAGCCAGAAAAATAAACCGGCCCGAACAACACTGCATCTGATTTAAAGAATCAGATGTGTTATCAAGATACTGGACCCGGGAAGACCCCAGAGAATGTTACAAATGGTTATTGATCAGTAATCACTTTGGCCCTATGTTAACAGATTGATTGCGAGGCTCCAGGATTCAATAATGTTTTCTTCGACCATACTCTTCACTGGTATTTGCACTTTTGGTCGTTTTTAATTATGATTTATGGAAGCTGCTTCTTCTTTTGGCTGGTTCCTTTAGGGATCTCCACAGTGGATCATCTGCCTCCATCTCCCCCTCTCCCAGCATTCTCCTCTGCCACTCCAACCACCTGCACCACCTGTCCTCCTTCACTCCATCCATGAACCTCCTCTGAGGTCTTCCTCTTCTCCTCCTGCCTGCAGCTCTATCTTCAGTATATCCACCCTCCCTCCTCTCCACATGTCCAAACCATCTCAGACTCTCTTGACACTCGTCTCCACCCACTCCACCCTGCCTGCACTCTCTTCTTCACCTGTCTTGTGTCTGTTGCTTTGGATGGTTGGCCCCAGGTATTTAAACTCATCAATCTTCTGTCCCTCTGCTCCTGGCATGTTCACCTTTCCACCTCTCCTCTCTCCAGATCATACCTCCACTTTTCCAGGCTCTCCTCCACCTGCTCCCCCACTCCCACTGCAGATCACAGTGTCGTCAGCAATAACTTACTGAAGCAAATTACTTAAAAAAACATTACTTAAAACTTTTTACATAATGGGCGACTTATTAGCAAGTGGTACCAGAGTTCTTGTTGTTCTATTAAAACATGCAGTTTGTTTTAATGTTAATGAGTTTTAATGAGTTCCTTCCAGAGTAAAATGTAGAAAGATAACAAACCTGTTAAATC
The DNA here is from genome assembly GCA_015106715.1 of Bujurquina vittata. Taxonomy (NCBI): domain Eukaryota; kingdom Metazoa; phylum Chordata; class Actinopteri; order Cichliformes; family Cichlidae; genus Bujurquina; species Bujurquina vittata. The sequence continues at coordinate 7,989 of VUQK01024211.1, forward strand.
TCTACTTGAACCAGAGCTGACAACAAACCTCATCTTTATTATCAGCAACCTGAGCACACAGCTAACAGTTTTAATCATGCAAGTCCAAAATATAGTCAAATAGAAGGAGTAATGCTTCTGGTGCAGCTCTTCAGTTTCTGACCATGTAAACAGTTTTATGAGGAGCTTCAAAGTCCATTTTATGTGGTATCTGTGAACTCCAGATTTATACAGCTTAAGGTTTAACGGGGCCCAAAGAGTCCAGCAATGAGTCCATAAAAGTCAAAGACCTTATTAAGGCTGATCTTAAGGTGGCCCCCTGATTCCAGCATGAAACCAAAATCACTGTCTACTACTTCAACAGGGATTACAAGCGTCCCAAATTCGAGTCACAAACCTCTGTCGTTCTGGAAATTTTAATGAATAAATGAGAAATCATCCTGTGTGCGTCGCATGCAGAAATTCAGCAGTGCTTCTCTGGAACAGCAGTAAGGCCATCTGCTTAGACATCTACCAGAGAAACCGCGTGTCAGAAAGCTTTGCTTTGGCAGCAAACTTCTTAGAAGGGCTGCACAGCTCTGCAGGACACACCTGCCACAGCTGAAACGCACACCGTGTGCACAAGCTTCACATCTGGCTCCAGTTTCACTCTGTTTTAGGGTTACATTTAGTTTAAGTTTGAATTTTTCCACAAAGTGACCAAAGTATGACATCACAACAGTTGCTCTGATGGTCCTGGAGCAACATTAAGCTGATGCAGCAGCAGACACCAGCACAGATGCAGTGATGATCCACTTCCTGAACATAGATTTAAAAGAGTAAGCAGCTTTGGGTTCAGGCTGCAGCTTCATGAAGGGAAACCTGTGACCCCTGTCTGCATGTTGCTGTTTGCATGTTTGGGAATGCCACTAAAGTCTAAAGATATGAATCTGTCAGTGAACTGATGTTCCACTCTCTGTGGTTGTGGATCAGTGTGTGCAGGTTTAAATGATGTGTAACTGTGTGGCTGATGCTGTATTGAAACATGTTTGATGCCATTTCTGTTCAGTGATGAATGTGACAGACAATATTTTTTATAAAGCTCTGAACAGAGTGCTTAAACAGGCTTCCCCTCAATAATGTGTGTGTTTACACCTTTGTGACTGTGGTTTCTGTACACACACACACACACACACACTGCCACAGAGTGTCAGCCTTTGGAAACAACGAACCAACTTTTATTCAGGCGGATGAGACAGCCTACGAATGCAAAGCCCACGAGATGAAAAAGCAGCTAAAACAAGCAGTGAACACACAGGAATACCAGATGCTGTGACAGAGGACGCCAGAGGACAGAAACACCTGGGTAACCACAAACAGGTGAAACCGATCAGTAATAACAAGACATGGGACGTGAAATACAAGGGACAAAAGACTACCAAAATTAAAACAGAAGCAACTGAAATACTGAAGAAGAAAAGATACAAGTGGACACTGAGAAGGCAGCAATCAATAAAAACAGAAGGAATCAAATATAGACTACGATATACCTCAGGACAGGAAATCAAAAACGGGTTTTAATCAAAACTAAGAAGCTCAAAGAAACACAAATGTCAAAGTGTAATTATAAAAACATATAAAAACGTATAAAGTGAGACTGCTGTGTCATCATCTCTCACTCAGAGGTTATGAAGAAGATGGGCGAGATTCCTGTTAATCAGTGCTCCGTAACATCCAAATCCGAGACTTTCACTCACTGAAACTGGACCTCATTCCATTTAAACTGGTAGTTTATAAAAAAAACCCATCATTTATGAATAAATTAAAGTTGGACATTTTAACAAGGGAGTCTATAGGGACTGACGCACAGATGGAGCCTCCAGTGGACGTTAAAGGAACTGCAGGGCTTCATTTTTCAGGCTGATGGTTGAACGAGAGCCAGAGGTTCTAATTTATGGTTTGGCTGCTCTGAGCTGCAGCCTGTTTGCCTAAAGAAACCCTGCTGTAGTGTGTGTGTGTGGGGGGGGGGGGGGGGGGGGGGGGGGGGGGGTGTGTTTTGGGGGGGGAGAAAAA
>VUQK01024215.1:8376-25278 GCA_015106715.1 Bujurquina vittata
TTGTGGAAAGGTGACAACTGTGCTGGATATTAGTTGCCCTAGTGGAAGCTTCTCAAGTTGATACAGAATGGTAAATTCTCATACTTTCAATATTTTCAATCCAATTTAGCATGATGGATGTCAAAGGCAATTACATAATTTTAAAATTATATTCTAATGTATTACTTATGTACAAGATAGGCACACATAATGCTGCTGCTTTCCAAATGTGACGTGGATTCTGAAGTAAATTTTTTAATGTCAGATGCTGCTCAATGTAAAAATAAGTCTCTAATGTAATATTGCCGAAATTTCCTTGGTTATGATAGAGAAATGTTTGGTTTGGAAACTGTGGTTCTCTGAAAACCTTCTGACTATGGAGAAGCACCCTCGGGCGTGACCAAGTACAGAAGCTGCACTATCACCATACTGTCTGAGACAGACTAACCACTTCGCCGAGTAGTCCCGAATAGAAACGTCATAAGAGCCCACACTAAATACTGAGTGTACCAGTATGGGCACAGTGACACTGAGGAAGGAAAACCTAACACATGTCTGTGGGGATATCCAACTAGCAGCTGCAAATATGTCCCCTACGGACACCCTTAAACAGCACTCATGAGGTAGCTATTCCTCTGGTAGAATGTGCACACAGGTGCACAAGAGTCTATGGTCCGTGCATTCCATTTACATTGCCATCACAATAGCTGGTTGCTTTTCTTAAATACTATAACTCAATCAAAATAAATGTGTAATGCTCAGACAGGACAGAGTGAATTAAGCTGCAGCTGGATTTCATCAAACGGCAGGGGATGAAAAGGCAATAACTGCAGTGTGGGGCAGCAATCCACAGACTCCCTAACCTTTGGCACAGCGGCAGAATTAGTACGCAACACCATCTTTACATATTTGGAGGAAAATTGCAGGCAGGAAGCATGGCTAGATAAAGCACGTATCCTTTTTGCTGATACCAAAGCTCGAAATCAGACAGTTTTGAATAAAAGCACCTTTAAGTCAACATTTTATAAAGGCTCAAATGGCAACCCAGATAGTGTCTCTAAAACTGTGGGTAAATCCAAGGAGGAATAGTAGGCTTAAAATTAGGGCACAATCAACAGTCCCCCCTTGCTGACCAAATGGTTTATTACCAAAGCCAATATAACGGGCTGAAATTACAGGTAATTACACTTTAGTAGTGGAAATGTTTTTTCTTTTATCTAACAAATCCTGAAGGAGTGTAATATGTCCACAAGAGAGTACAGACACGGCATAGTATTCCCACCTGTATACCATCTCTCAAATGTACACCACTTTCAATTATCAAGTGAGCACAATTCAATTTTATTTATGTAGCGCCCAATCACAATAAAAAGTCAGCTCAAGGCACTTTATATTGTAGGTAAAGACCCTACAATAATACAAAAAAAAAACCCAACAGTGTAATGACTGCCTTTGAGCAAGCATTTGGTGACAGTGGGAAGGAAGAGCTCTTTTCTTTGTTTAACATGAATAGTCCTCCAGTGGATTCAGGCTCGGGGAGGGACCAGCCATCTGCTGTGACCAGCTGGGGGTAAGGGGAGGGAGATGGGACAAAAGACATGCTGTGCAAGAGAGACAGAGGTTAAGAATAACTAATGATTAAATTCTGAGTAGTGTATTAAAAACAGAGTGAAAAGAGATGAGCGAAAAAAAAAAAACAACATGCATTATGGGAAGCCCCCACCAGCCTAGACCTATTGCAGCATCACTGAGAGGGGGTTCAGGATCACCTGATCCAGACCTAACCATTTATCAACAAGGAAGGATTTCAACTCAATCTTAAAGGTAGAGAGGGTGTCTGTGTCCTGAATCCAAGTTGCGACCTGGTTCCACAGAAGAGGGGCCGGAAAGCTGAAGGCTCTGCCTCCCATTTTCACTTTCAAATATTTTAGGAACCACACGTAAGCCAGCAGTCTGAGAACAAAGTGCTGTGTTGGGATGCTACAACGAGGTCTTTAAGATGGAGCCTGATTTTGGATTTAGCAGGGAACCAATATATTTCTAGTCCCTGTCAATTCTGTTGTTGCAGTATTTTGGATATTTTAGGACAGCCTGATACTAATGACTTTTAATAGTCTAGCCTAGAAGTAATAAAGGCCAAGGTAATGCAATCCAGAGTAAGTATCTGGCTAGAAACCATGCTTCAAAGATCTGCGGGGCCGAGGACAATATGCTCAGTTTTATGCATTGAAAGACATATTCTGGTCAAAAATGACCAGAAAGATTCCTGACAGTGTTACTGGAGTTCAACGATGTGCCATGCAAAGTATCTGGATAGATACCATGTTTCTAAGATTTGCATAGTTGAGTACAATAACTTTTAACAATAACAGTTCTGTCTCATTTGCATAGTAGGAAATTGGAATTCATCCAGGCCTTTATGTTTTTAAGACGTTCATGGAAGTTGCATGCATGTTTAACTAATTTAACTAATATTCTATGCCTTACTTCCCAAAGAAGGAATGTATAATGTAAATGGATTTGGACCTAGTGTGTGAAGAAGACTCCCCATTTACTTAAACAAATTGGAGTCTATTATGGGGCGTTTCTATTCGGGACTGCTCAGCGCGGGTCGCGTTGACTCGTGGCGGTTTGACTGCATTTCCATTAGTAACGGGTACAAGTTTGCAGATACCTTCAGATAAGTTTTTTACCCACTCACCCGAGGTTCTGAGCGATTCATGGCCATACGAAAGTGTTACGCGGAAAAACAGCATGCCACTGATTGGCCAGAGAGGGTCGTCACTAGCGTAGTCAAATGAGCGCCTCCTTCATAACTAACATAGGGCATTACTATGGTTTATTACAAAAATTACGATCACAGCGGAATTTCTAAAGTACACTGACACGTTATACTTAACAATTATAACCGTCATCCATTAAAACATTGTAGGGGAGACTTATGTACAATGATGATATTAAACTGTCATTAGCTGTTAGCTTGTCTCAATCTAATCCATTATTGCGTTGGGTTTTGAGCCGCTGCTGTATCGACTCCAACCACACTGTGGTGGTCCTCAATTGTAACGGAAACACAACCGTGGCGAATAGTTGCGATTCGATGCGGCCCGCGCCAAGTAGTTTCGTATGGAAACGCCCCATTAGATGTCTGTGTAGATTCTCAGTCATCCAGGTCATCGTAGTCTCTGTAGCTTTAAAGAAAAGGCAACTGGACGTCTTTTTGTTTCTTGAAGACGTTTCGCCTCTCATCCAAAAGGGTTCTTCAGTTCTCAACCAAATAGTGGAGAGACCCAGGTATTTAAAACCCTGTAGTCCCCTGGAGGTGTTTATGACCCTCTATTGTTCATGTGATTAACACATGTGCCAAGGTGTGAAGGGGGGCGTGGGCCATTTCAATCAGTGGTTTTGGTTGAAACCAATAAAGGACTACGCTCCATTGTTCCATGTGGCCTGTTGGAGTCGCTGGAACAAAGGTGTGAATGGGGGTTGAGACGTCTGGGAATGGAGTTCAGGACAGCACTGTAAGGGGGGGAAAGTTGGTGGCGTAATCCACCTCCTCTATTCAAGGGTGGTTGTTCACAGTGGACATAGATGGCTTCCTTTCCTCCAAACAAAAAGTTGCCTTTTTTCAAGCTCCAGAGACGGAGTCTATTAGAAATTATTCAAACCATGTTCTAATTGATGTAATAAAATATAGTGGTGTAGCAGAACAACCACAGACATGATAGGATTGTCATAGGCCATAAGAAGATCGTTGGTAACCTTCACTAATGCTGTTTCTGTACTGTGATGACTGAAGCTCTTTAAGGAAACCATCTGCAGATGATCAGTTAGCTGTTTACAACTACTCATTCAAGAATTTTTGAGATAAAAGGAAGGTTGGAGATTAGCTGAGACAGCTGGGTTGAATGGTGGCTTGTTAAGTAATGACTTTATTACAGCCACCTTAAAGCCCTGTGGTAAATAGCCAATTAATTAAGGTAGGCTGATCATATTTAAGATCACAGCATTAGTTAATGGTAGGGCTTTTTTGAGCCTTCTTGTAGGAATCGGTGTCTAATAAACATGTTGATGGAGGAAGTAACTGCTGAAGTTGAGCCAGAAAGCTCATTTGGAGAGAAAGAGTCTACAGTAAATATCAGTAGTATTAAAAGTAGTAGAACATGAGATGGTTGTGAATAACTGTCGCTCTAATGGTTAAAATTGTATTTGCGAAGAAATTTATGAAGTCATTACTAGTTAAAGTTAACCCTTTAACAGTGGGCAATTTAAATTACTGTTATTACGCGGCCGTTTGTCCTACTGGAAAAAATCAAATGGTTTCTGAAAGCTGTGAAATTGCGCTTTACACCAAATATAGGATTATTATGGTAATTATTGCTGGAAGTCTGCAAATGGAGGCCCTTTTGAAGTACGTGTAAGTGTAAAGGAATATTTGGCTCAACAGAGCTCTGACTCTTTGTCAGCCTGGCTACAATGCTGAAAGCAAACCTCGGGTTGTAGGCTAAGATTTCCTAGCTTTTTTTTTTTTTTATAGAGCAGCAAACTCTTCTTCTAGGCTAAATGAAATTCTTCTAAATTAGAGTGATGTCAAAAAAATAAAAAATAAATGATGTCATTTCCTCTCCAGTTTATGGGGTTATCTGCTTTGTGATTTATACCAGGCTGTCATGCACTTCTTATCTGAGGCTTTTTTTCAGAGGAGCAACAGTATCTAGAGTTATCCAAAGGAGATAGAGTGCTTGGGATGCGGATGAAAAACCTGCCTGTCTTCCTGTGACCAATTCCCTGTGCAAAGGCAGTGGCCATGGCTGGCTGTGGAGCAGACTCGTCAGCGCCACTATGCGTGGTCTGCTGGTCCAGTAAGCGGCAATCAAATATAACATGATCACATGATCAGTGTAGGATGTCCCAGCACAAGTAAACCATCGTAGTGCCATAAAAGAACCTGATGGTCACCAATATTGTATTCCATGTTCTGACCAAAACCTAAAACTTTCTCAGAAGTGGCAAGACATATTCAAAGTCAGGAAAAACTGCCAACAGACTCAAGTAACCAGCTCAAGGACCAAGTGGCATTTGTGGCCCCACTGTCAGCGTTTCAGAGTTTTCCTCATAACCACTGCACTGAAAGGGACATTGATGGGGAATTTGGGTGTCTCCCAAGAAGGAGAGCCAGCAGACGTTCCAGGGAAATCCTCACCATATGGTTGACCTGCAGAGAGGACACTCAAAAATAGAAATCGTGCATCCTCAATAGTCCCTGGCTGATGGTAGAAGCTAAGGCCATCAGCCCCGTCAAAGACAAACAAGCTGTTAACAAGACCATGTTCCCCTCGCAAAACAGAGTGAGGTGCTGCTAACATTTCTCCACATGATCTCAGAGAAAAGCCTGTAAAGACACTGTCTGGCTTAGTGTCAATCGCAATAAACATATTGTGTACCTGTGTATTTTTTCCAACTGTCTCTTTGCTATAAGCGCATATTAGAAAACAAACCCTGAAAAGTGAACTTGAGAGTTTTCTTGTGAACCTGTCAAATAAATCTGACCAGGTGTGCTGAGGTGGCTCAGTGGGTGAGCAGGTGATCATATACACCATGTGCCTGTGGTGCAGGCGGACTGGCTTTGTGTTTCACTGTGGCCCCCTTCTCCTCTCTCTCCCCCCACTAAAGAAGACCAAAAAAATCTCTTAATAAATAAATCGTACCAACACATTTTAGATGTGAATTTGTATTTCCTCTGTTGAGAACTGAGGGAACATGAATCCAGTATGAGTATAATGGTCTCCACTTTTTTGGAATCAATAAATATCTGGAATTGAAGCCTTTGGTCTTATTGCCACTGGTGTAAGAGAGAAGAAATTTCACCCTTTAACGCACTTGCTGCTTCCCCCATAGCTACTGAAAACACCACACCATTCAAACTGTGGTTTCTTTGCAAACTGTAGCCTGTAACCCCTGACAAAAGTTGTCAACACCCATTCTTCCGCCCTGACAGCTGAGGGGCCCAGGGGGACTGAACCTCAACACTGGTGCAGCTGCACCCTCTTTGGGCAACACACTGATCTGCAATTACTGTGCCCTCAGCTTCGTGACTAGCTGTGACAGTGACGCTTTTATTGAAAAAACCCTTGCTGTTTTGAACCACACACACCTCTCGCTCCCTGAAATTAACCCACAAGGCATTGAGTGCAAGCAAATGAATCAGGGAGCACTGAAGGAACTTGTACTTCCCTTCGAATGTGAACGTTGTTGGCCGTTACACAGCTCAGTGGAACTTGAGAAAAAAAATGCTCTGCTTTGGAGGGAAGAGTGAGCAGTGAATGAGGCTGTGGAGTGTTCAAGGCAGGGATCTCCATCGGCGCCGCCTGCTGGAGTGGCCACCAGCTCCTAAACTGACCACTGCTTCTTCTGCTGAGGAGGACGGGGTGAATGTCTCAAAGTAGCCACAATCAACTAGAAAAAGTCGTCTTCCAGGTCGTCTGTTTTTCTGTTTGTTTAATTGTTTATGGTCAGTCTCAGTTGTGGAACGCACTTTAATAATTGGTCTTTGCAAATGGTTCTTCTGCCCACTTTGTTAGGTATGCATACTTTTTTCACTGTAATGTGCTCCACCATGACGATGCAAACCAAAGCAGTGTGTCAAAGCAGCCACACCACTTAGTTTCCTGGAATTGGCTTTAGATTGTGACACTTTGGCGTGGCTGTAAAATTGATTTGTTTGCTAATTTTAACAGAACTTAAATGTTTTCCAGTCCAGTATTATGTTTCTGAATGCAGGCCTCTCAATGCAGAGAAGCAAAACAAAAAGTCCATAATAAGCTCGAGACACAAATAAACAGGTAAAAGTGTCAGACTATGGCTCGAGGAATACAATGAACAGACTAGAATAGATACATACAAAGGGAGTCTATAAGTAAACCTAGCATAAAAATAAGGACATTTTTGCTGGGTCAATTGTTTCTTTGTTGTAACAATGCTTCTTGGCAATAAATCTTAGACCACTGGAAAAACCTGCTTAATTCCCCTTGCATGGTGCCACAGTTGTAAGTAAAATGCATTTGGGTGGAACAGCAGAGTTGAGTGTGCGAGATGTGCCCATGAAAAACTTGCCAAATCTTTTCTGCCAATGCCAAACAGCTTATTCTGCTATTGACTGCTATTTTCCCCTTCTGGCACCACAAGTGCTGACAATCAAGTGCTTGATGTGGAAGAATGTTAGATTCAGCGATGGGTGTGATGGTGTGGGGAGACATCTCCCTCACTGGAAAAACAAGGCTTGTCATTACTGAAAGCAATCTCAATGCAGAGACGTCAAGATGAGATTCTGCACCCAGTGGCAATCCCATATTTCCGCAGTCAGGGGCTGAACTCTGTCCTCCAACATGACAACGCTCACCCCACACAGAACAGGATTACCTCCAGAGTTTGGAAGTATGGACGGGCCTGTCTGCGGTGCTGACCAGTCCTTTTAGCTGATTTGTCGGGTTAGTGGTAAGGGAATTTGGATTGATAGGGTTGTCATGTAGTTGTCATATAGTTGGCATATATTCACATCATATAGTTGTCATATATTCACATCATATAGTTGTCATATATTTGCATATCAAGATCATATCCCAATCAAATGCTACATATTCATGGAAAATAGCAACATGCTTTTTACTGCAACAAATGAGGATGTCTTTTTCAGCTGAGATGCGGCCTAAAACATCCAATAGAGTTTCCCATGATAAATTCAAGTAGCCTGCAAATCCAGACACAAACATTATGTTTGGCACTAGTTCTTGGCCCTCCATGACTGTGTACCGAATATCACATAATTCTGGTTTTGAGGGAGATTTTGTGTAGAGTTAGGGTAAACATTGGTTGTTTGTGACTACTTTTGATTTGAGCTTTATATTTCGCCTTTAAAACTGTTTGCCTTGCCTTGTTTGGTACCATTTTTTTCAGCATGTATGACTGTACAGTTATTATTATTATTTTAATTTTTGACATGCTGTATTAACACATTGGACATAAAATCACACAAAAAACATAAAAACAGAGTAGAAAAAGTTTTTTTTATATATATTTTACTGTAAAAACCACAAACATGTTTAATAAGCTATTTTTATAGGTTTGGTATTTGTATTTTATATAAATACACCTCCCTGTGCGTGAGACCCGGAAGTGATAAGCAGAAGAAGATGATGGATAAATACAAATATAAGTTGTAATTTTCAAAAACCTCTGTACAAATTTAGCATTATTTGTTATGGGCATTATTTATAACAATTTTCATTGAAATGCAGGCACTGCCTCAGGCATTTTATGGACAACTATTCACAGAACAATCAGGTGTCATGATAGGATGGCACGCACATTATTTGTGCCACTCCAAAACATTTCCCCTCCAGCACAAGAGAGGGACACATCAGGGGCCTGACGCTTCCAGGTGTGCCACTTGTGCTGTTGTACACCTGGAGACATTATTTACCTTTGAGTCTGCCTTTGGTGACTTTATAGCTAACATCAGCCTTATTTATGACAACACAACACACTACACTACACTATAAATATACACTCTTAACGCACTAAAATCTCTCAATTGTCAAAACTTGCTATTAACATCTCTTTCTCTCTTTCGCCTCGTCACTGTCACAAGTTTCGCCTATTCCTGAGCGAGCAAATGTCACAAGTTTCTTTGATATGGTGAATTTTTCCACCAATATGAAAGAGGAGATCATGTTTTATTTTGGGGATTTTTGCATGCAAACAATTTCTGCTAGCAAATCTCTCAATTTTAACATGTGAGGACAATATAGAAGCATGGCATAAATTATTGATTGTAACGCTGGTTTTATAAAATTTGAAATGGAGACTCACCGAGGCTGCATCCTGCTGCTATGGAAGCTTAATCTGACAATGTCATTTGGATGCACCTGAACATCCGTTGACTCCAGAGACCCAAAGATGAGGATTTTTTTTTTTTTAACCTTGACCCAGTTATGGCAAAAATTGAATCAGGTGATCTAGGGGGTCATTGGCCATCTTTTATGCAAATTCGGCATAAACTGGATTGGTAGTTTTACTGCAATTTTGTTAACAAACCAAACAGACAAACCTATCAAAAACAATAGGATGCTCCCCGACCGGGGTAAAAATGCAAAGAAATACACTATATTAACACACATATTAACTCACCCATCTAAATCATTGAATTCACGTGTTCCAAATATTTCCATGGCGACAGCTGTATAAAACAAGCATCCAGGTTTGATGACTTCTTCTAAAAACAGTTGTGAAAGAATGGATTGCTCTCAGGAGCTTAGTGAATTCCACCATGGTACTGTGTAAGGATGCCTCCTGTGCAATCCCAATAATGAAATGTCCTCACTACTAATTATTCCACAGTCAACTGTTAGTGGTATTATAACAAAGTGGAAGTGATTGGGAATGACAGCACCTCAGCTGCAAAGTGGTAGGCCACATAAAAAAATCAGAGTGCCGCCAGCAGATGCTGAGATATATGTGGCACAGAAGTCATCAGCTTTCTGCAGAATCAGTTGCTAGAGACCTGCACACTTCATGTGGCCTTCAGGTTAGCTCAAGAACAGCTGGCTGAGTAGCTGCATCCATGTGCAATGCAAAGCGTCAGATGCAGTTGCAGAAAGCACGCCGCCACTGGAGTGCAGACATGTTCACTGGAGTGAAGAACACGCGTCTCCCTCTGGCAGTCCAATGGACGAGTCTGGGTTTGGTGGTTTCCAGGGGAACGGTACTTGTCTGACTGCACTGAGCCAAGTGTAAAGTTTGGTGGAGGGGGGATTATGATGTAGGGGTAGTTTACAGGAGTTGGGCTCGGCCCCTTAGTTCCAGAGAAGGAAACTCTGAATGCTTCAGGATACCAAGACATTTGGGACAATTTGATGCTCCCAACTTTGTGGGAACAGTTTGGGGATGGCCCCTTCCTGTTCCAACATGGCTGCACAGCAGCGCACAAAGCAGCTCCATGAAGACATGGATGAGAGAGCTTGACTGGCCTGCACATAGTCCTGACCTCAGCCTGATAGAACACCTTTGAGATGGATTAGAGACTGTGAGCCAGGCCTTCTCTCCAACATGAGCGTCTGACCTCACAAATGTGCTTCTGGTATACTGGTCAAAATTCCCATAAACTCTCCTAATCATTGTGAAAAAACAGCTGACGCTGTTATAGTTGCAAAGGGTGGTTCATTTGTGTGTGAAGGCAGACAAACAAATACCACTGTACAAAAGAAAGATCATAGGAATCAACTAGAAGTTACACAAAACTAGAGGCAACAAAATAACCAGAGGCCAAGGTAAAGAAAAACACAAACCTAAAAGAAAACTTGGACTATAAACTAAAGACTCTAAACAGTCCTTAAATCCTGTGGTTAATGAGGAAAATGGCAACAGGTGTGACGGCTTGAGAGCAAACCCAGCTCTACCTGAGAGAGACAGAAAATGAGAGAGAGACACAAAGAGAGAAAGAGAGAGAGAGGAAATCAGAGTGAGAGAGAGGAAATAAGAGCGAGAGAGAGGAAATGAGAGATTCTCTGTTACATTTAAAGCCTGCTAAACTGTACATCGCCCAAGAACCATTTGTGTTGGACAAAATTAGAACCATTTGCACTTGTATGTCTTATATAAATTGAGTCTTTAAAGGGAAAGCGAGCCTTATGGTGCTGAAAGTTTTCACTTTGCCATTAAAATCATGACAAACACCTATCGATGGATGTATCAAAGGTTTATATAGTGGAACAGTTATCACAAATGTATTATCATGTGCGATATGCAATAATAGTACAAATCCATGAAGGACTGTCAGTTCTCTGATTATTAATAGAAATGTTTTCTGAAAACAGACATTGTGACCACCTACCTAAGATGCTATTGATCCAGTATAATCTCTTGATGAATTAGGCCCCGTTTAACGACACCGCTTTGATGCATTTCAGCCTCCCGTCGTCACGGAGACGTTTCAGAAACGCTTTGCGTTTACACGATGACCCTCAAGCTTGAGCTGTAGCTCAAGAGGTAGAGCAGGTCACCCACTGATCGGAAGGTCGGTGGTTCGATTCCCGGCTACTCCAGGCTACATGCCAATGTATCCTTGGGCAAGATACTTAACCCCAAGTTGCTCTCCGACGCAAGCGTTGGAGTATGAATGTGTGTGAATGTTAGCTAATTACACAGCTTACTTACACATGGAAGGGGTTGAATGGGGTGAATGTAAACGTGCTGTATAAGCGCTTTGAGTGCTCAGTCAGAGTAGAAAAGCGCTATATAAGAGCTAGTCCATTTACCATTTACCCTTGAAACGATGAAATGATCTAGTTCCCATTGCCAGGCCACAAGGTCACGGTGTTTTTGAAAAGCTTGTTTACATGACTTAGTAGGATGCGCCGCAAAGATTTGTTCAGTATTTGCCAAATGGCCAGTGGGAGAGGCTTTGTGGACTGACGACCAGGGTGGATAGCTGCTGCACTCAACACTCAATGATAAAGTGGCAAAAACACAAGAAAAGATTAACTGCGACTCTCGAAGTTCTCTGAAGCACGCGTGAATGTTAACCCTAACGAGTGTTGTTCATCTATTAGTGAATGTGCAAAAAACTGTGGTGGTCGCAACAATAGTGCGTATGTGCGAGGACCCCCACTTCCAAAACACCCTGGCTATAACCGTTTACGGAGGCTGGCGCTTTTCTGGAACGCTCTTCTGGACCCCATTTCGAAAATGCATCATTTTCACTCCGTTCTCGTATGAACGGGAGGCCGACGCGCATCAAAAGGACGCCATTTTCATTTTGAAACTGTGTCGCGTAAACGGGCCTTAGTCATGCAAAGCAGTCTATTTGTTCGTGTTAATAGATACAAATTCTCACAGTTTTTTCATGACAATCAGTGTGATTTTGAAAGCAGAGTATTTTGATAGGAAGTAGGTTTTGTGTTTTCAGCACATTTTGTACTGACACCTAGCCCCAGGTATATTAATGACTAACCCTAAGAGATGTGTTTTTAATGCCTAAACCTAACAGAGAAACATATTTTTAATTAGCATTTTAAAAATACCACAAATAAGGTCTGCAAATATATGATGGGCCAAATTCAAACATGGATCTCTGGTGGGAGTGGTGAAAGGATTCACTATACCAACAACCTCTCCAACCTCCAGATGGGACTGCAGGGAGACTGCTTGGGTTGTTTTGACCTGCCAGGCTTTGTGGCGTCAGATGCCAGGATGTTAGAAGCAGATCCTGCCATTGGTCAGGCACATCTCCTAAATCATGGAGCTTATGAAATTTGTCCCTGTTGTTTGTGGGCATCAACCAACAAGTGCTACAATTTCTGAGATTCTCAAACCCAGTTAAGTGGCCAAAGAAACTCTACTTGTCTACTAGTACTTACAGTGGATCAGGTTTTACACCTACTCATCTGTGCTAAAACCAACAAAGAAGCACCAGTTCAGTTACCGTTTAACACAGCATGGGTGATTATTTATCTGCTACAGCAGATCTTCTTCCTCCATCTCACCCTATCCCCAGCAACCTCTGCATGCCCTCCTTCACCACATCCATTCCCTTTTTCTCTTGCCTGTCAGCTCCATAATTAACATCCTTTGTCCAGTTATCCACCGTTTCTGCTCTGCACATCCAAACCGTCTCAGCCTCGCCTCTCTAACTTTGTCTTCAAAATGCTCAAAATGTCCCTCTCATATGCTCATTTCTACTCTTGTTCATCATGGCCACTCTCAATGAAAATCTTGTCTCAATCACTGCCACTCCAGCTCTGCCTCCTGTCTTTTGGTCATTGCCTCCATCTCTAAACCATACATCAGAGCAGGTCTTGCTACCATCTTGCAAATTTTTCTTTTTACTCTTACTGCTATACTTTTGTCACAAATTACACCTGACACTTGTCTTCACCCACTCCACCCTACCTGCACGCTCTTCTTCACCTCTCTTGTGCAATGGTATTTAAAGTCATCTATTGTCACTACCGCTACTCCTTACAGAGCATACCTCCTCTCTACTCTTACTACACATTGCAATGTCATCTGCAAATATCATAGTTCACAGAGACTCCTGCCTGACCTCATCCTGTCCATCGCTGTTGGAAACAAGAAGAGACTCAGAGCGTATTCCTGATGTAATCCCACCCCCCACCTTAAACCCATCTGTTACACCCATCGCACATCTCAGCACTGTCTTACATGTCCTGCAACAGCCTCATACTTCACCAAGTTTTACCTTTCCATGCGATACCACAGTTCCTCTCTTGGCACCTTATAATCTTTCTCTAGATTTACAAAGACACAGTGCAACCCTTCCTGACCTCCTTTATACTTCTCCATCAACACGTTCAAAGCAAGCATAGCAACAGTAGTTGACTCATTGGCATGAAGCCATACTGCAACTGTCTTCTTAACCAAGCTTCAGCAACACTTTCTCATATCTTCAACGGATGGCTCGTCAATTTGATCCCTCTGTAGTTGTTACAGTTCTGAACATAATCCTTGTTCTTGAAAATCAGTACCAGTACACTTCTCCATTTCTCAGGCATCCTCTCACACGCCAAGATTGCGTTAAAAATCTGGTAAAAAAAAGAGTCCTCTCTCCTAGATGTCTCCGTAACTCCAAAGATTTGTCATCTGGACCAACCACTCTTCCACTCTTATTCCATTCATAGCTGCTCTCACTTCCACCTTACAAATCCTCTGCACTTCCTAATTTACTAACTATTCTATGTGCTCTCCACTCTCATATTCTTTGTTCGTCGGCTCCTCAACATATTCCTTCAACCTGCTGAGCATATTTTCATCACTTGTTAGTGCAGTTCTCTCTCTATCCTATATTATCAACCTTTCCTGCTGCACATCCTTTCCAGGTTCTAGCCAATAGATACAAGTCCCTTTCTCTTTAGTTTTACATACAACTCGTAATAAGCCTTTTCCTTTACCTTTGCCACCTTTGTCTTTGCTATGATAAGGCATCCCAAAATATCTCCCATGTTTGTTTGATGTTTTTCTTTCTTGGGTGGGTGTTCTGCAACTGAATTGTCCCTCGGGGATGAATAAAGTTTTCTGAATCTGAAAATAGGTGCACTAAAAACACCAATATTTTATCACATTTTTAAAAAAAGGTTGTGTGCAAAATGTACACAATTTCTCTATTTTGTTTGTACCTTATTTACCTCTTCTGCATTTTTTCAGTTCTTTTCTCCTGTTCAGTGAGAGAAATTTAGTTTGTTTTGGGTGTGAACAACTACATTAAAGTCAGCATAAATATCTGGTGGAAATACCAGGACAATCACATCAACAATAAATGCAACATTACTGTTAGAGACAGTAATGCTGATAGAGACATACCCCAAGCAACTTGCAGCTGTAATTGCAGCAAAAGGTGGCGCTACAAAGTATTAACGCAAGGGGGCCAAATAATATTGCACGCCCCACTTTTCAGTTTTTTTATTTGTTAAAAAAGTTTGACACGTCCAATAAATTTCATTCCACTTCACGATTGTGTCCCACTTGTTGTTGATTCATCACAAAAAGTTACAATTTTATCTTTGAAGCCTAAAATGTGGCAAAAAGTTAAAAACTTCAAGGGGGCCAAATACTTTCGCAAGGCCATGTATACTTATGCACACACAGTGGCCAGTGGATCTAAGAGCAGACCACAGCAACCTCCATTAACAAGCTCTAGTATCTATGACAGTGGTAGACATGTAAGAAAGAGTCTCACATATGAAGAGATGGACAGCACCAGCTAACTGCACTCAACAAAACCTACGCAATTCCAGTTGTCAGATACCCATTCATGGAGGGTTTCACCCCAAATCCAGACTGTAAGTAGAAGGAAGGAGGCTGGGGATTAGTGAGTGTCAGAAACACTATCCTAGTTGAAACAACAAATATCCATGAATACACCTGGAAGATGGCCACAGAGGATCATATGCTTAGTAAATACCTCAGGCAGCAGAAACCTGAGGAAGAAGAGGAGCAACAGGAACCATCAGGACAGGCATGTACCACCAGCAGATAGAAGAAGTGGTTGATATTGAAAAATCCTACCAATGGCTGGACAAAGCTGGACTGACAGACAGACAGCACAGGACATAATACTACAGAGGAACATCTGTGCATGACCTTGAGATTTCAGGTCATGCTCGGCACAGATGTTCTTGACCACCCAATGGAATACACCCCAACGGTATACCTCTTCAGGCAGTTAAGCCAAGGCTGTGAGTCTTTGCTTGGCAGTTTCTGAGGCCTCAGGTATAGACAGCCTGTTGTACTTCTTAGGCACCCTTTCTTCATCACACCTATCTGCAACTCTGATAGCTGGCTAACTTCCCTCTGCGCTGCCTTGATCTTAGCCTCTAGCCATCTTTTCCATGGAGGGTACTGCCCCTTATAGCCAAGCATCTACTGCCATGGTCAACTGATTGGTTTCAGTGATGCTCAAAGTAAGAATTGTCCATAGTGCTGAATTTGCATCTTCTAGTAGACTTTCAGAGGGTACTTCATGTAGTCTTGGTAGGCTGCTTCGAGTGGTCCAGGTTTCCATCTTAGCCATGATCTTATTTTTCAGGTCAGCTGCTCTGGTGTCACCAGCTGCTCTGGTGCCCCAATAGTTGATATTGGGGCTTGGTACCCAATCTCGGAGTGTGGGGATGATGAAATCTCCCCCCTGACCTGTCTTCCTGGCTCCCCCTTGCTGTATCATTTGTGTTGTACCTTGTGGATCTCTAGTTGCAATAGCAGTTGCTCCATTTGTATGTTGAAACACAGAGCGATGAGTTGTTTCAGTTTCAGTTTGGATGTCGAAGAATCCACAGGTCCCACGTCCTTTTCATGGGATTACATGTTTAGTAGCATTCCAACAGAAAAAGAACAAAAAAATTGGAAATGACATAACCAGGCCACAGTTGTACATAAGAAATTGTTCTTAATCTGTTTGCCTGGTTAAATAAAGGTTTTAAATAAATAAATTAAAACCAGTGTGTAATCTGGTTTGAGTGCAGGTACAGGACAATGGATATATCAACATCTGCCTCCATGTTGGAGCATTGAGGCCCTCCAAGGGGAAACAATGAGAGGAGACTGAAGGTGGTCATCAAAAAAAGATAAAAACAATGGGAGATGCAACAAAACTTTAGTTCGCCCTTTAACACTTAGACCGATGCCTCGGGCAGCAGTATTTGTGAAATGTGACAGAAAAGGTGAGGGAAAAGAAAAAGAAGGGCCACTGACTGGTATCAGCACGAAAGTGGTCCTCAGGGAAACACCATGCTCAGTGGGGCAGCTGGAGTGTATAGCTATCAAATGAACCATAGAACCTTTCAAATGCTGTCTACTGAGTACAGAATTAAGTTTTGAGTATGGGAGCTCTGTGATACTTAGAAATTATGACGGTATCACTGGTCTATAAAAAATCAAATCAAATCAATTTTATTTATACAGCGCCAATTCACAACAGTCACCTCAAGGCGCTTTGCAACAATACTGCAGAGAAAACCCAACAGTCAAAACGACCCCCTATGAGCAGCACTTGGCGACGGTGGGAAGGAAAAACTCCCTTTTAACAGGAAGAAACCTCCAGCAGAACCAGGCTCAGGGAGGGGGGGTCATCTGCTGAGAGGGGCTGAGGGGAGAGAGAGAGGACAAAAAACATGCTGTGGAAGAGACAAAGAGAATGATTAAACTGAGTGAACACATATGGACAATGTCACAATGCATATTCTGAAATATGTGATGGATGCAAAAAGGACACTTTAGGTGCTGCTGCACCATGTTGATTGTGACCATTGGCATGGATAACGGACTTCACCTTAAAGTTACAGCTTTACAAAACCTTAATTCCTTCCTTTTCAGATTATAACACTGAAAGCTTTCTCAATAATGATATAGAAATTA
>VUQK01024225.1:2572-15862 GCA_015106715.1 Bujurquina vittata
TGATTGGTGTTTCATAATGAAGAATTCAAGCATGATAATCCTGTGCTGAAACTAAACTAAACCTTACTTTGTGACATGTTATGACACCTGATCTAAGTGTAAATAAGTGCTTGACACACAGGCAAATGTCCATGTGCTGGTCAGGTCTGATCAAGGCAAAGATCCATTAGGTTAGTATGCAAATGTATGTATATTAGGGTCATTGATCGGTGTGAGCAGGCCATTTTTAAGGCTTGGTGATGCTAATGAGGAGGGAAGGGCTGGCATGACCTGTCTGGGTCTAACTCAATACAGTGTCACATTACAGCACAACTCAATCACTTACAATCCTGAGTGGACCAGGTAATAATGTCACTTCATATTGGACCAGAGAGCATCACAAGATGACTCTAACCTCTACAAACCTATAGAGTGATGGTGATGTTACAGCTTCACCTAGGTATATATATAACTTTAATGTTTTCACTCATAGTCAG
This sequence comes from Bujurquina vittata, assembly GCA_015106715.1. Classification (NCBI taxonomy): domain Eukaryota; kingdom Metazoa; phylum Chordata; class Actinopteri; order Cichliformes; family Cichlidae; genus Bujurquina; species Bujurquina vittata. The sequence goes on from VUQK01024225.1 coordinate 3,049, forward strand.
ACTCTTAGGACACTTTTAGGTACCAGATTTCAGTAACTGTCCTCAGTTATTCTGAATCTGTTCCAAGTTTGCACTTAAGGAGAAATTGTGTTTTTGTGGCAGAAATTTGAAATAAATCATAAAATCTAGAGACTGTGTTATGTTTTGTTGTTGATATAAAATCAATTCAACACAAATCAAATGAAATTAATCAACAACAAATTAAATGATAGTTAAATTAAAGAAATCGAATAACTACAGTATGTTGAAACATATTTCACGTTTTTTAACAGAAAACCTGCATAAATTTTTGAGGTATTAAATTTGAAAAATTTGAGCTTTTATGAGGCAGGAAATGTCTTAGAGAATGCTGCTTCTGTGTGTGTGTGTGTGTGTGTGTGTGTGTGTGTGTGTGTGTGTGTGTGTGTGTGTGAGATCATCATCATCAGGTCTCATATGTGCAGAGCTGATTTTTCCACTGACAATGAATCTGGGCAACTACTGAAGATGTCCAAGGCACCATGCAGCCAGGACAGATGCCCAAGGTTGGTTCCCCATAAACAGCAGAGTTCACCAAGGCTGCGTTGCAGCTCCTGATTTCTTCAACTGCGTTATCAACTAGCTTTTGTCCAGTGTATAGTTGGAATACTCTGATGAATCTGAAGCCACCAAACACGACATAAAGGTAAAGAGGGCAAAGACAAACGTGATGTTTATTGGTGATTGCTCCTGTCCTCCATCAGTCCATACTGGTCATAACACTGTCAAATTTGCTTCAAATCTGTTTGTGGGTTCCCTGGTCTCGGAAATGAGTGATCTTAAACCTTAAGCCAATCACTGATGAGTCATACAGATTTTGGGGATATTGTTCAGTCTCCAAGCTCCGCGCCTATCATTCCTCAGTTCTCTCTGTTCTACTGTATGGCTCAGAGACATGGTTACTCAATATTACCCTTTCTACCTGCCTGCATGGATTTGACTTTTAAGCACTCAGAACAATTGAGGGTCCATGACGATACCCTTAATTTTATACATAATTAAAAACATAATGTAAAATTGTTGGGGTACATTTCAGTTTCAAGTTGTTCATGAAGCAAGAACGGCAAAACGAAAGAACATGGCAGCACAGCTGAACAAACCACGAGCCTTCTGGAATAATGTCCTTTGCACAGATGAGACTAAGGTGGAGATGTTTGGCCATAATGCACAGCACTATGTTTGAAGAACACCAACACAGCACATCAGCAAAAGCACCTCATGCAACTCTCAAGCACGGTGGTGGAGTGGTGGAGGGGGTGATGATTTTGGCTTGTTTTGCAGCCACAGGACCTGGAAACCTTGGCCAAACTGGGTCATGCAAGAGGATAATGTAGTAAATCTACAATAGAATAGACGAAAAGAACAGAAACAATGTGATGCAATGACCCAGTCGAAGTCCAGACACCAACATGACTGATTTGTGGTGGGACCTTAAGAGAGCTGCGCATAAACTGGCATGAACGAATGCCCACAACACACGTCAATGAACTGAAGCAACATTATAAAGAAGAGTGATAAAGTCATACAGAAAAAATTACTTCAAGTAATTGCTGCTAAAAGTGGTTCTGCTGCTGATGTGGGTAGCTTGAGGTCTACTTATTTTTTCACAGGACTGCACAGAGTGAAAACTTTATTTTTTTATATGACTGCATAGACTGTGGAAGGTAACAGGAGCAGCCACAGAAAACGCAGATAGGCACCCAAAACATGCACACTTCACACAGAAAGGCCACAGCTGACTAAGAAGACAGAACAAGGACCCTTTTTACTGTGTCTCCACTGCACCATAGTTAGCTGGTATTGAAAAATATTGGGATTTAGCTTTTGCAGGACTAAAATTGTGTTGAAGCATTGTTCAGTTACTTTAAACCTATATAGAATTGCTGGGATGGAGTGCATCCGTTCTGAAAAATGTCGCTTTTTTTCATTCACAATGATTTATGATTTTCAAAAACAGACAGAGCCCATACTCATACCTACATTTTCTTACCTAATGCTGTTAGCAAGACAAATTACAAAGACCACAAATCTGGGACAGTAAGCAGAAGTTACTGATGAGGTAAAAACTCTCTGAGGACAGGGAACCTTATATCAGCCATACATACAGTATGTAAACTGTGTCAGAATCCATTGTGGGTGAGGGGCCTGTGTGTACGTGCACATGCGTGTGTGTATGTGTGAGGCTATACCATCTGCAATAACAAGCTCTGACAGCTCCCACACCCCTCAGTGCAGTGTGTGTCTATGGGCTCATTCAGAGTGACAGTGTAGATTAGGGGTGTAATCCTCGCAGAGCTACAGGGGATCTATCAGTACCCTGGGCCCCAGACACACACACACACACACACAGACACAGACATACACACACACACACACCCACACACTGCGCTGAAAATTAATTGAAATGTTAATGGAGATGAAGATGCAATTCTTAATTGCTTGGTGCTGGATTAGGACAAGATCGTTTATGAAGAGAAATTAAATCATGATCCAGGGCAATCTTGGTTGTAAAAAGGTTCTAGGCATGTGCAGTAGGGTCATAAATGAGTGCTGATTATCACAACACACAAACCATGACTGACACTATGTTTTCGTTACCAGGTCATGTTAGCAAATTGAATGGGATGATTAGTTAACGATATGTACTCAAAGAAAGTTCACTCTATTTGTCTTTTTTTTCCCCCAAAATGAAATATCTGAGGTGGCAGAAAAATAAAAGCAGTGTTTTGAGTTTTCCCCGGATGTGTCGAGGAAAAACACTTAGAGGGAGGCTTTGATCTTAGTTTTAATTAGCTCCTATTCCCCTCTAGTATTCCTCTTTTCTGTATTTGCAAGAAAGCGTACGAACAATGCTCACAACGAACGCTCTTCTGCCGATATCAGCATTTTACTTAACTTTCCCTCTTAACTTGTTTTTTTTCTCTCTTTACTTCTCAAAGTGTACCCCCTCTCCCTCGAAATGTCATCATGTGTAAGAACAGCAAGAAAAGCTGAAGTTATTCTTTGTTCAGTCCATCGCATCGCTCTCATTCTCTTTGCCTTAAGATGTATCAAACATACCAAGTGCATAATAAATTTATCATGTGGATGTTTCTAAATCAATATTAATTTCAGGGCTTTCATGAAGGCAAATCAATAGCGGCATCACTAAGAGGCTCCTTTGCATGTTGAGCACCTTGTCTCTGCCAGTGAATGGAGATGTGATGAGAGGTGAGAGAGCATCCATGGTGGTGCCAGCGGGGAGGCCCAAACTCACTCATTATCTCCCCTCAATTAGACCTTCTCGCTTTGCCACCCTGGGCCTCCACAGAGCGAGCGCGGGCTCGCGCATGCGTGCGTGTTTCTATGTGCTTTTCACCCTGCTGAGTTCATCATACAGACAACTGAAGAGTGTTTCCACTGAAAATCTCTCTCACTGATCACTTAGACGTAATTGGACAGGCCAATTCTTTCTCTCTCCTGCTCACTGTGTGTGTGTGAGTGTGTGTGTGAGTGTGTGTGTGAGAGTGTTCCACAAATAGTGACACACAGCTTTAGAGGGTTTTGTTTGCGCAGAGCAGTGGTACAACCAGCAAATGTGAAGTTCAGTTCTGTTGCATTTAGGGCTTATATAAAAACAATTAAACATTGATGTCATGTTGATGATACACAGGTAATAATATTGTAAAGTACTTTTCTGGTTGATACCATAAACCAAATTCAAAAGCTGGACATAACCACCATGATATCATCCACTGGTTTTGTGAAGTTCCTTCTTGAAGTGTAAAGCTCAGAGTTCTGCCCTTTGCCATATATCTGATTTGAAACCAGACATTACCAGTGAGGGGTGGATCTAAAACCTAAGGTCGCTGCGCAGTCATATTGTTCTGACTTGACACTCACAGAATAGGTCAGAGCATCATATTGCATTCATTGTGACTTGAAACTAGTGACTAAGACCATAGAATTAACAGGAACACGCTTACTGAGGCTAAGATATAATCAGACTTTTTAGAACCAGAGGAGTCACCCTCTTCTGGAAGAATGGAAGTTTCAAGCACTTCCACACTGGCTTCACTTTTCAGGCCTGGAAACTACATCTATCTTTCATATGCAATCTATATTAACACTCAACAGTATGGCAGGTTGCAGTATTGGGTCTTAATGCCACTTGCCAATCTGTATAAAACAGATATAAGATGAAGAGGATACAGTAACTAACTAGCTACTGCTTTATTGCGTGTCTAGTGCTGCAGAAAAAAATCATGTTGGAGATGACACATGAATGGAAGACACTGCAGAACCAAGGGAAAAAAGTTAGCTTGCAGGATTGGGACTTTTTAGATTCCTTAAAAAAAAAACAGGAAGTTGGTAGATGCATACAGTTTGTTTAAAAAGGGTACAGCACCACCAAAGTGACTGCCTGCATCATCCTGCAGATTTCACCACAGAGGAGGTCAGTTGATTCTGTTTTGTTCAGTTATTAATTCACACATTGTAGTCACAAAGTCAACTGAAAGAAGAAATCTGAAGCAGTTCAGAAAGGGCAAGACACATGAACTCAGCTGACTTTAAACCAGCTTTCAGATTAATTCAGATTCCTTTAGAGAAGTTATTTCCATTTTTCCATTATACTTCACAGTTTGAGCTTCCTTTCATTTTAATTGCAGCTAACCTTTCTAAGGTCTAATGTTTCCACCACCTACAGTTAGTTGTCTGATTTCAGATTCATGTAAATATTAAAAAATGTTTCTTGGGTCAGATATCTTCTATCACAAAGCAGAAAGTTTCAGGATTATTGTGCTTACATACAGTTTTAGACTGACACAGTCAGATTGGCATCATGTGTCCTTATGTGGTCGATGTAGCTACATCTTCCAGTCAAAAAAAATATATTTTAAATTTTTTCTTACATAGCATATTTATATTAACATGCTTGAATTCAAACGATTTCATTGCAAGACATTGCAGGTCCTAGTCTGTACCCGTGCAGGCTGTGCACATGTGATGGGGCTGTAATGTATCCCAGCAGCACTGTGGTTCAATTGTTAGGCTGAGTGAGAGTATCTGTAGCACAGCAGAGGGACTCCAATCCAACATTTATGAGGTCTGTGTGTCTGTGTGTAAGTCTCTGGCCTCTTGTAGTCTCAAAACACAGGTTATAACACAGGAAGAGTTACACACATGGCTGTTAGTGCTCTTGACAGCACATTTGCCAGGCATGCTTTACAACATGCACCTAAAAAAACAGACAGATGCACACAGAGACACTGGGGGAATACCAAGAACAGTGAGCTGGGCTCTAACGAACTAATCAGTCTGCGTGTCGTTGGATACCTGTCTGTGAGTGTGGACAGAAGGAGAAATAAATGGGTCGAGGTCAATTTGTGGGACAGAAAGCTTTACAGAGAGGGAGCATCAGGAGGCAGAAAGTGAGAGAACGCAATGGATAAAACGTGAAAAGTTGAAGTGTGTATAATCTTTGAGCAAAGTAAGGAGTAGCTGGAGAAGTTTTGTCTCTCCATCAGTAGTCCAGTTCCTGGTCCCTTGGTGCGCCTTCCTACCCCCCAGAGGGCCTGTTGTTTAGGGCTGCAGAGCCACCTAGGCCTTGATGAATTTCTCCCCGTCAACAAATTAAGAGTTGCTATTGTTGCTGTGACAACAAGGCATCCCGGCCGCCGTGGGGAGCACCATGGAGACCAGTGACAGAACTCCAGAAGTCTCCTAATCATCCCCAGCTGTCAGGAAGCACCTGGCCTGACACCTCTGCTTAAAACCTGTCTCCCAGGCATAAGATAATTACAAGTGCCAGCAGAGAAAGAGAGAGAAGGCAGGGAGAAGGAGAGCTGGTGGGAGAGGAGAGAAAGAGAGAATTCTTTCTTATAAGTGGCTGTGTGAGGAATGGAGTGCAGGAGCTTTTTTATACAAGTTCCCATTGAAGTAGAGGAAGTGTTCAAAGACTGAAGTGGAGTTGAGTGTGGGGAGGTGTCTGGGGTGTCTCCCCTCTTCCCTACAGAGAAGGCCTGGGAGGAGGTCCCTAGATAGCGCTGTGGGGGACAGGTGAGGGACCTGTCACTGGGCCCACATTCACATACATTTAGAAGACAGGGACTGTTTGACTGGTCCAGTACAAATGCTTCACGGATTGCACCACATTTGGGAACTATCTTCTTTTTTCAATATTGTTTAAAAAAAGTTACACCAAAGTTATGGAGGCTCTGGTCTGCTGTACATACAGGATAGTTTCAGGGGTAAATAGAGTAATGACTTGGAGAAAGTGTGCACAGAGCTTACAAAACAAAAACCTCGCTGCTGACATGTCAAACCGCCTCTCTGTTTCTGACAAAGAGAAAAACACACAGGGCTCATGTCACACCAATGCTCTCTATAACCAGGCCGATTGCTAAGTGAGAAAATACATGCCAAATCAAAAGTACTGAGCTGCTGAGGAACAGCAACGCATTTCACCCACACATACACACTCACACAGAGACACACACGCTTACGTTTCATTACAGCCTCTCATTTCTCAAGCAGCAGGGCCTTCCTTCAGAATAACACTCCTGTCATCCCAGCCACAGGGGGCTAAATTATTCAAATACTCTAATTCTTGCCTTCTTCCTCCCACCCACCCTCTCTCTCTCTCTTTCCAGCACTCTGCCACTCATAATTTGTCTTTTCATTGTTGCCAATTTAGAGGCAATCCCTCCCATTAATGATGCCAACTGTTCTAAATGGTGTCGGAGCTGAGTGAACGGAGAAGGAGGAGGAGAAGGAGGGAGATGTCAGCGAGAAGGAAGCAGTGCACGTGTGGCAAGGACAATGCTCGGCATTTTACAAGCTGCTGTGCAGATATAAATGGATGATATACTGACTTTTACCCATCTCGCTCTCCTGCCCTCCCACACGCTCGGATTGTTAAACAGCCTTTGTTTTATTAACTGTTTAAATGTACATATGTGGCTTTATTTGCCTGTCACTAGTAAGCATATTTTGGGAGATTATGAAATATATCTACATCTGTTTTCGGTGCAGGCTCTACTCGGATGCATAAAACTGTGGAATATATTTTCACTGCGAATCAATTAGATCATATACTTTTATGGTTGTGCCTTTGTATTGGCAAGTGGCGAGCCATCTAGAAGCCACTTCCTTTTTGTATTGACTGAATGAAAAGTACAATAAAACTGAATACATCAGCAGGGACATTGATGATGCAGCAAAATGGTACTTAGAAAATTGTTATTGTCTTTTTATGTGTTCTCTAGAGACCCGCTGCATCTACAGATATATATAGAAAATTACATTCAAATCATGAATATTTGAAGTTCAGAAATAATTTATTCACTTTCATCAATCAGTGTTATGAACAGGAGAAATTATGTCAATATTTCATCTTTGAAAAACTATGCAAAGGTAGACTGTACCTTGTATCAAAGCTGAATCTGCACATTTATAATATGGGGGGAAAAAACAAACACATGTTTAAATGTGAGCTGCATTATTCTCTGATTTTGATATTTGAAAGAAAAAAATATCAGGACTGTATTGAAAGGAATTTTTCATTTTTACCTCTTTTAAGCAGGTGAATTATGGAACATCTGACCTTGTCTAAATAAATCAAAATTATAGTAAATAAATGACTTGTTGGCTGAAGGATGATGGATCAATGCATGAAGCTCATTAATTTTTTTTTCCATATTACCGCTCCTCAGTATTCGTCTGTGAAATATTATGATTGTCTTTGTTATAAACACCACATATTAATTTTGTGTTTGTTTTTTGAACGCACGTAGCAGTTATTTTTTTCTTTACACTTAAACAAGGTAGAAGCAGTTCAAAATCATGCTCAGGCATTAGCAGAAGTGATCTCAATCAGAGGCAAATGAAGAATGAAGCTGTAGACACAAAAACACAGCTGGAGACAGAGAGAGCGAGAGAGAGAGAGAGAGGAGAAATATTGATTAGTATAAGAAAGATGAGTGAGAGACAGAGAGAGTGGGTGAGAGAGGCTTGGTTAAGCTGTGTGATGGAACTGGGTTGCTATCTTAAATGAGGAATCCCATATGAAGGTCTGGATTAACCAAATTTAATCCCTCATCAAACAGACAATAACAGTGCAGCCTAATCCCCCCCAATTCTCAGATTAGTGCGCTCCTGCTCTCGTCTTGGCAGCGCAGTGGGGACCGGTGCCGGCCCGTTGAGCTCTCCTCCACAATGACCTCTGGATGAGAACAGGCTTACAAGCTGCACGCCTGAAGCTTCATCACAGCAGCTGCTAGTCAACGAAGTTTCACCACATGAACGGTTATTGGGAGACTTTCACAGGACGTGGGGAGGGTGAAAGAGAGGACATTTAGGAGTTTACCTCAAATTTGGGTAAGAGTTTCATTTTCAAAGACAGATGCTCTCAAAGTGTGTCTGAGATTTTTACAAAATGTTAAGCTATAGAATATGATTAGCGAGACAGTTACATTGAATGCAGTTCATTTAAAGGTGTTTCATTGCAAGTGACTTTGAGGACCTTGATTGTACTACAAAACCTGTAATTAGAGGTTGAGATATGGGGGATGTAATTACCTCCAAGAGTGAGGACCCTGGAGTAAACAAATATGTTCGTCAAGCAAATAAAGGATTACTGTGTATGTGCTCACTTCACTTCTTAACCCATCTGATTCATCTGGGAAATGCAAAGCACAACATAAGGCGAGAGGATGAGAGAGACGGCGAGAAACAGTGAAAACAAGAACAGAGAGAACGGAGTCGGACCAAAACTGCTGACACCAATTCTTCTGTGCCGGCTGGATGAGTCTTTTCCTCAGATAAAACATAAATAGGCAAATGCTCATTGGGAATACGTGTTTGGTTGGGAAATATTTATTTATGTTTTTATTTACTTTTACTTTGAAATTTGTGAAGTACCCTCAAACAATTTGATCCCACATTCTCACTTATTTATACATTCGTATGGTTCAGAATAATTCAAAGGAGCTTCCCACATTTAAAGCATGAACATAAAATTCTATGGAAAAAGGGTTGTGTGAGGAAATGTGCACACGCAAGGCACAAGTCAAGGGCTTGTTAACTAGTTTAGTTTTGCTGAGGAAATCATTCACCACAAGTTTAAGCACACAGCTGATATTTTGATTTAAACCTCTGTTGACTATCTCCAGCATTTTCTGTTGCTTGTGCAAACGCTGAGTTTTAGTTTCTCTCTTAATTAAGGTAATTGTGATTGAAGTGTGGCCCGTTTCATTGTAGCCTTGAGGCAGAAAAGGTTGTGGGGGTTTTTGCAGCGCTAAGCTGATAGTTGAGTTGGCGAAGGTACCGGGTCAAACCTGAGACCCTCCAGGACCAAGAGACAGCTAGTGTGATGTCAGATGACCTGTGGAGACACGGCGTGTTAATAAAGATGCACAAAGATAACCTGAGATGACTCTTTTGACAAGCTGGTGTACCTGAGTGAGGGAAAAATGAGAAGGCAGAGCTCATGAATGCACGTGACAGCCTCTGAAGACAAACACATGCATGTAAGATAGCAAATATAGTCTCGTCCAAAGCAAAACAGATAAATAAATAAATTCCTGCACAACACTTACATTTTTAACATCCCCAAATTGATGATATGTCAAACTACAATGCCAACCTCTCCTTTTCCTTTCTGTCCTGCACCTGTACCCATGCACATTCCATATTTTTTCCTGTTTAAATTGTGTTTTGCACTTTATGGATTTTTTTTTTACTGTGAAATGAAAATTAAGGACACCATTTCGCAATAGCACCTGCAATCCAAAACAACAGCTTCTTATTGTAAAAAAAATAATACAAAAAAAATTACAAAAAAAAACAAAACACAAAACACACAAAAAAACAAAACAAAAAACAAACAGTACTGAACTGTTGAATCTAAGCTTTATGGTAATGCCAGTTCTTTGTTCATTATAGCATCCTTTCAGTGTTCCTACTGTGTGTGTGTGTGTGTGTGTGTGTGTGTGCGTGCGTGCGTGCGTGCGTGCGTGCGCTGACAAGCTATCAGCTTTATCATAAATCCCATACTCCTTGAACCATGTGGGCACATTTTTAACAACTACAGGAGTGACTGTCATGGTGGTCTCTTGTTTTCTAAATCTTAAATCTGTCACATATACACTGAAAAGCATCACACATTCAATTTACAACCGAATTAACATTCATAACACTTCTGATGTAATGACTGTAAGTTAAACATTTACAATCACTAAAAGAAAGGCATCAACATGCACAGTATTCAGCTAAATCTGCACAAAAGTGCATTACTGTAAACATTTTCTGTATTTCAGAGCACATTGTTCCAGTGTATTGTTAAAATCTCATTACTGTTTCCATATACAGTAGTTAAATACAAAACGTACTTAAAATAAAGTGTTTTGTAGTGTGTAATACAAGCACAGAAATGAGAATCCACACACAAAACAAATCTCAGTCTTTGGTTGTTTTATTTCAGTCCCAAGGAAACGCAAGAAGCATAAAATCTTTTCATATAGAGAAAAAAAAGCATGCAAACAAAAATCCAATGTAAAGTACTGTGCAGTGTGGGTATATCTGCACTCTCTGGCATACTTTTAATTTTCATGAATTATTTTATCTTGAATACTTTTGTATGATGCAACTTCCAATCATTTTCTTCCAGGAATGTTCTTTCTTTTGTTGTTTTTTAATTAACAGTACTTGCATCAGTGGGACTGTTAGAGTAATAATCTATTTCTCCATGTCTTTTTTGTGTCTCTGCATTTGGTATGTTGGTGTGCACTGTGTGAGCTTTTGTGTGTGTGTGTGTGTGTTTGAGTGAGTGTGTAAGTAAGCGTTCTTTGGAGCAGGACCAGTGCAGTAGTTATGGAGCTCAGGCGGCCAAATGTTGTACCGCTGCCAAAAACAGTAAAGCAGCCCCCACTGATATCAGTTATTAATATTTAACTGTCCACTATTAAAGTTTAAGGCGGTTGAGATGGAGCTGGGGGGAAAAGAGGCTACTTCATGATCACTGTCCGCACAGCACTGTAAACATGTTCACTAAAACCCCCCTGACAGTGTTACAGTGTGGATTTAGGTAGTGGGAGGCAATAGTGCGCAAGGCTATAGCTGTTCCGTGCGTGTGGTGTTACATTATGTGAGGAGGAGACGCTGGACCCGATAAAGGCATTTATTCTTGCAATGAACATGAGTGTAAAACATCTGCATGACAAGCAGAGGAATATAAGCACACTGACAACCAGTGACCAGCATCAACAACCTGCATGTCATCTAATACAAATGAACTGATGGAGTGAGCAAAAGTCATGTTCAGAGGTTACATTTTCTGGCTGCTGATTGTCATATTTACTGTCTGCAGCCATCAGGGTGCAGAGGATCTTGTGCCATTTGCTTTGTCATAAAGCACCTATAGATTTACTTTTATTTGTCACCATAAAGCTGCACCAGAAAACAAATAAAAATGCCATATGGTTTATTGTGTTTTATATTCAAGACAAAGCAATAAATGCATAGCTGAACATAAAAAAAACATATATGAAAAATATAACATGTTTGACAGACGTGTGCATATTACACATTCATCAGAACTGGTTACAGAACTATTTTTCAATAAATGTTTTTGTCCCGTTTAAATGAATTTTGGGGAATCATGTTATCAGACTGTATTATAGTGTGAAAAGAATTTAGTCAAACTTGTTGCCCCCATCACAACATGCTGTTTTCACTTTCACTTTTGTTTTATTTTTATTTTTTTCAAGAGATCCTCAAGCGTGACCTCCTCCAGACATTCTGAGGTAAACAAGTCAAACCAAGGTTAAAACAGGAGGAAATGCAATGTGATATTCAGCGATGTTCCAACTTGCTCATGAAGAGGTTCTAAAAAAGAATAGGCTCGCTGGCTAAAAGTGAGCATGAAAAATACCCCACCTCCACGTTGACCCATATCATCCATTATGTGTGGTGATTATGAGAATAGAACTGCCTTATGGGTAGCCACAGTTCCAGGAAACAATAGCTCACTGTCAGGCTGTGTTTTAACCATAGGGTGACCAGGTTTGTTACAGTTTGTTTTATTGAAGTCTCACTAAAGTCACAGCAGACGTATTTATTCTGATTGCTTCGCTGAGCTGCTGGATCAGTCAGTGACCTGCTTCAATTTATATTCAGATAAATGAACCAACAATTGTACCACACACAGGCATCTTGAAAGAGGTCATGACCACAAAGAGAGCACAGCTGACAAGGTTTGTAATACATGGGGCCTGCACATGATGCTGGATCATCCGCACACCCCTTTCTCTCATATAAATCAAAGGCTTGAAATAAAAGGTGTGTCTTTCCTTAAACTGCTTTATGTCACAGTGCTTCTCATACATAATGCATTCATTCAAATGGTGATGTTCTGCCTTAAGAAATAACAGGAGAACCCAAATCTTTGCAAAAATTAGTCTTTTAATGAAATTTCCATGAATGCAAATGCAGGCCAGGTTTCAGCGTAATTCTGCCCAGGAATTAAACTAAGTTGGCCCGGTTTATCTTAATAGCTGATCTCGGCCCAGTGGGGCCGGTATTAAGTCTGTCGGTCGCAGCACAGTGCCCAACGCAATCACAGCTTTGCCTTCTCTTGCGTAGCTTCCTCCAGTGACCAGCACAGAATTAACATGTGCGTGGACATGCACTCACACACACACACACACACACACACACACACAAACACACACACACACACACACTTCCCCCAGCAAATACACCCCCCCCCCCCCCCACCCCCCCCCCCCCCCAGCATTCCCAACATCATGTTCCCCTA
>VUQK01024225.1:22715-40597 GCA_015106715.1 Bujurquina vittata
CTCCCCCGGGAGAAAAAAGGTTAAAAAAACAACCCCCCCGCACGACAAGGGAGGGGGGGGGGGGGGGGGACAACACAACGCAAATTCCTCAGAATACATGGTTGCTCAGTCAGTATTTACACTTTCTCTCTCTCCACATGCCTTGCCATACCTCTTCCTCTGTCTCTTCATCTCCATGTTGCAAAGGAGCCCAGAATGGATTAGAGATGGCATCAATGGGATGAGACGTATTACTAATCGATTTGGAGAGGGCGTGTTGTGTTCTTATGAGTGGAACACTTTGGATCTGGCCATTGTGCTAATGCCAAACGTAGCTGATTTGAAGATGAAGTTGTGAGGAGGAGTGACTGTCTCCCTAACTCTCTTTTTTTCCTCTCTCTCACTCTCTCTGCCTCTGTTGCTCTCCTCTGTCTCATTTCATCCAAAGCTACTGTTTCCATTTAATCACTGAAGGTGCTAAGAACCGTTTTGTGTATTGCCAAGGCGAAACATGTTTGGTTTAAGAGGCTGTAAAGTAGCTTTGTACTGTTCTAAGGAGAAAGGAGGATAAACAAGCAGATTGGGAGAAACCTGATCAGTGTTAATGGCAAAGGTTTAGTCTTTTGTCTTTCACTGATGCCTTGTGCCTGACAGCCAAAAATGCCATTCTACTGATTAGACAGCACTACCGAGAGAGTAGGACAGGCAATACAGACTAATCAGGCCCATATTTTTCCTTCATCTTCAGTAGATTTTAACCATTAAAGTTTACTTAAGTTTTGATCAAATCATTCATAAATTTTATAACCCAGAAACACTTGTGAATTCAGCCCCCCACCCCAACCTCACCCCAACTTGGAGTTTATGATGCTGAAATAATATAAACTAGAAATAGTTGTTCATTAACACAGTATTAGTAGAGAAGCAGAAGAACTGACAACAGCATTGGATGAGGGGCCTTGGGAAGTAGGGGGGCCCACCAGGGGTCTGGGCAGGTTGTCAGCTAAGGGCATAGGGTGTGGGGAACAGGGGCAGAGGCTGCTGCCATATTTCTTCATGAAGGCGACAGTGACAGAGGAGCGACAAAACGAATGGCCTGTCAAAAGAAATGAGAACAAATAGTTCTTGCACTACATGGTAAGAGGACCCTTCAAGCATCAAGGGCTGGTTTGTTTGGAGGCAGAAACCAGAACCCAGACTACAACTAGCATGACTGCTAGCCACTGTCAACCCTGAGGCTTTGTAGAAGCCGAAAGACAGCGTTTGTGATCAACACTGATGAGGGCTTTAGCAGTGAATTAAATGTTCAAAGGTTTGGCAGTCAGTTCTTATTCAAGTTTCACAGGAGATATTTGGGCACAAGAGTCAGAAAACAAGTGCAAAAATATGATGGCTGAGCTTTTGGATCACAGTATTGTTCATGCTCCAACCCAGTTCTTATCCCTAGCCATCAAATACTGCTCTTGTGTCTGAAGCCTCTGGTGTCTCAGAGATGTGCACAAAGTATCCATTACTGTTGGCGCTATGATACAGTAGCAGCAGCAAAATTGGCTGCTGAGACGTCTTTTTTGATTCTTTTTTTGAATAAAGCGTGTTAACCGGGAGACTCCACTGTGTCTGTCTTTGCATTTTCATCTTTGTTTTTCTTTGGAGTTTGTTCAAGGTTTTTTTTTCTTTTTTTTTCCTTGCTACTCACCGTTTACTTCCTGTTACCGCCACTGGAATACATAAATACAGTAGAATGAAGCCACCTTTAATAATATCAATACTTTAGCTAGTATTAGAAAAAAATTGAAATATGTGCTGTGAGAAAGCCAACATGGTGGCTCAGTGGTTAGCAGTGCCTCACAGCAAGAGTGTCCTAGGGTCCAACCCTCACAGCACCCATCTGTGTGGAGTTTGAATGTTGCTCCCTGTGCTTGTGTGAGTTTTCTCCAGGTGCGCCGGTGTCTACTGTCACTGAAAAACGCACTAGGTTAATGCTCCCTCTTGAGAGCGTCGCTGGCTCAGAACACCCTCAGATTAGATTCTTATTCTTAAGAGTGTCACTTTCTGATTAAATAAACTATTAAAAGTGGAAGCTCCTGTGTAGGAGGACAGGACCTACAAGACATCCATGTTTCAGATTTTTCTCCTTCACCTAAGATACAGTGATGCTCCAAGCACTGGAACATCTATTTCAGCCTGATTTTCTCTCAGAAATGCTGATGCGTTATCTTGGAATATTTTATAATGATAAACAATTTTAAAGTGAGTATACCTTTGGTGTAAAGCAGATATAAATAAATAAAACAAACTATGTTCTGTTACCCTTTGGTACATTGTTATTGTTATTTGCTGTTGTTTTTGTGAGCAGATGTAATTTGAATTAACCTCAGCAAACATTTGTCTGTTGAATAACGGTTATTTGAATCCATTAACAAGCTTAAGTCATATTTAAAAATACTTCCAAACTAAGTTTTGTGCCATTGAGTCTGACCTTACCTGGCAGTCTTATGGATATCCTTCATGAGCATCTACTGGACATTTAGCAGAACGTTTGTATATCATCTTTGTATCACGTAGAATAAAACAAAACAAAGAAAAATTCTAGCAAGTGGGGACAATGAAACATACAATAACTTGTTTACTATGAGTTGGAATCCTTCTTGAAGCTTTTTTTCCTTTCACAGCATCTGTAGCTGAGCTTTAGGTACTGCTAATATGGAAATGGCAACAGGATAATTCGACATTTCTGATGCCATACAAATAAACTTACCATGCAACAAACAATGAAAGAGGAATATCTAAATGTACATATACCACATAATATATGTTACATGATATATGTCTGATGTACGTGGAATGGACATTCTGTGGCCATCTGATTCCAACCATTTTATAATTAAATACGTTCTTAGTCAAATTTTATTGTTTTTAAAAAGGATATTTCCTAGTTCATAAGAGAAGGTCTGACTGGACCACTGACACGATACTGGACATGAAAAGATCTCTTCTGGCTGTGTGGCCCATGTTGGATTTTTTGCCTTCTGACCATGACCTTTTGTTGACTGGGAATATTACATTACTGTCTGAACAATGTTTGGTGTGACTCTTGATTCAGTATTTTGATAAAGCTCCAGTGTGTATATATTGCACATCATCTATTTAGCACAACAAACTGTCCTTTGAATATGATGTGAGTGCTCCATTTTTATTTGTCTTTGTCTCTTTCTTCCCTCATAATATGTCTGTCTTTTGCCAAATTGCAACTCCTCTCCAGCCTGCCCCCCCCCTTTTTTTTTAAATTCCTTTCTCTGTCTGCCCCTCTCCACTTCTTTTTCTGTTTCATCATTAGAGGCTGTCCCACGTTGAGAGGAGAGTAATCTGAACTATTTGTCCCAGGGGCCCATTCCTTTACTTCCTTCTGTAGGAATAAGCGACCTATTGATTAGTTATCAGCCCGTAATTGGGCTGCGATCTCTCTCGCCCTCAGATATCCCCCAGATATATGACACTCCTGACAGCCTGAGAGGTGGGTGAGGAGGCAGGGGGTGAGCGGTGGCGAGAGGTTCCTCCCGCCTGCCTGCCAACACTTTACTCAACAAAATGCCTTCTTGACCGCATAGATGCCAATTGCTGCCCACTTCTCTCTTCTTGCAAAGGGATTTTCAACATCATGCCAAGGGAAGATTATTCAATCTTTCAAATTATACAGCCAGCACGAGGTCCAGCAGGATTTTATGCTCTGTGTTAACTATGAGCACCCATTTTTGCCATTTTCTCATAGGAATAAACTCTGAAATTGTAATCAGAGTTTTAAAATGAAAATGGTGCGGCTTACTGAGAAAGAAACTTATATAAGCTCAGAGTAAGTACACCATTCGCATATGGATAATTGCCTGTGAGGGATTTCAATACAAATTGAGGCTCAGGAAGCGGATAAGCAACAGGAAGGGTGTCTCTGCTCCTGTGTAAGCATCCAAATCTACTGTGAGTGTGCAAAGAACCATGACTAACTCTGACTAAGTCTGTTTGTGCGTTTTTAGGAAAAGCTTAAAGATACTTTCCTCTCTTCTTCATCTCGCTTCTTCTTGCTGTCATAACCCCCTACTCCCACCCAAAAAAAATCATCTGTCGCTCCCAGGATCTCTTTTCGTTTGAGTGTGATATAGTACTGTGCGTACATTATTCGCCACATGCTTCCACATTTTCCGATCATTTCCCTGAGGTGTTAATTGTGAGTGTGAGTTTCATCAGAGGTTGCAGAGAGAAGACCTGTTCCACCGGGTTCGCCAGACAGACACAACATGTCAAACCCTCCATTTAGCAGGCAGATTAAAGCTTATCACTGCCCTCCTGCTGCTCCCTCGCTCCTCCCGTCTCTTCCTCAAAACCACATCTGATAAACATCTCATTTCCACACTCGATATTGCCATAATCAAAAGCCCACCTATTTACATGAGGCTTGTTCATCATCTCGTTTCACTCACCCTTCAGTCCAGTAACGATCAAGCCTTTTTACCTCCATTCTCCTTCCCCTACCCTCCCCTAGAGAAGTGAATATCCCAGTGGAAGTGCATTTGTCTCATGGCATTAATCTAGTGGAGATGTAAAGGATTGCTGTATGAGGCAATGGTGCTCTGTGGGCTGTATTGTCTCTGCAGCTTCCTATGTGACAGAGTGCAGAATAATGCAGAAAGATGTGAGTTTAGTTTGTCTGCTCTCTCACACACGCTCCCCCGCTCCAAATTATTCTTCAATTTCTGGGGGACAGATGAGGGGATTATCACAGCAAATTTAAAATTAATATTTGCATTCATCTGCAATAATCTTAAATCACACTGCACGCAGAGGTGTTTACATTCTCATTTTTTTTTGTCTGAATCTCTAAATACTCTCTAGAATAGTCTCTCTGGAGAAAAGCAGCATGTGTGGGAAGACTTGGGTTGTGTGAACTGTTATATCTACTCCCTGATGTCCACAGAGTTAGGTGTCCTTCAGCCTCTCAGAAACAGTGTGTGTACCAATGCCGCCAGTAGTCATTCTTCTTTCTTTACTTCAGTTTTCATCCAGTTAGATTTACCATAGTTATTGTGGCACATAGCATTTATTTGCACAGTGTGATCCTTATATGTCTTCACGAGAATTTTTTTTCCCAACTTTATATTCTTCCTTATGTTCTAACTCAGGGTGGCACAGTGGTGTGGTAGCTGGTACTGTCACCTCAAAGCTAGAAGGTCCCAGGTTCAAATCCAGTCTGGGGCCTTTCTGTGTGCACGCTGCATGTTATGCCTGTGACTGTGTAGGTTCTCTTTGGATATTCCACCTTCCTGCCACAGTCCAAAAACATGCAGGGGGGTTAGGGTAATTGGTGATTCTAAATTGACTGTAGATGTGGATGCAAGCATGAATGTCCGTCTCTACATATTGGTCCTGCGATAGACTGGCATCCAGGGTGTAACCCATCGTTTGCGCTACGATACCTGAGATAAGCTCCAAAATTAAACATTTATAATTCATAATAAATATAATATCAAGTCAGAAAATCCTTGCATTTTAGAAGTTGCCAGGGAACATACTTGCTTAATAATGAACGTATTTTAAAAAGTTGTTTAATTATGTTCTTTAGATTGCAATCTTTTAAAAAAAACATTGAATTGTCAGTGGCTTATTTAAATTTTTTAGTACCTATATGCTTTAATTTTTAGTATCATAGTATCGTAATGGATTAAGAACTTCTGAGTCACCCAGTCACAGCAGGTGTTGTCTTAGACTGAAGGAACAGTTTATCAGAAGACACGTGTTGTATTTGTGTGTACCTTTTGTGAGTGTGCGTGTGTGTTGATGAAGATGAGGAGGAGGAGGAGAAGGAGAAGGAGGACTCTTTGCAACTCATCTCTGTGTGATGGCACAGTTGGACTCTGACTAATGGGGAAACTCTTTATGTATATGAGTCACATTAATAACAGCACAGAGTGGACAGTGTGGACATTAATAACACTGTACAGTTGCAGAGAGCATATAGCGCAGTACATATACTGGAACAGCCACATCAATAATAACTCATAATCTCCAACTACAACATGAATCATCATGCCACGTGGACACTGGAAGTCATACAGGCAAACACTGTGTTCATGTAAACACCTAAAAATAGAAAATCACACTCATTAGCCACAAAAGGCTAAAATTGTCCCTGTGTGTCTCTCTCAGTTCAGCAGACTATTAGAAACCATTAGCTTTAAGGGGAAATGAATAGCTCATGCACACTGTATTGTTTTTGTTATTTACCTGCTTCTCCACATGCTGGGTGATGCACGGTGGGGATAGTTAATGAGGCCAATAATGTAGCAGTGTGTGCCTAATGAGAGAAGATGAGCCCAGGTTCCATACAATTCACATTTAATTTTTGTGTATTTGTGTGTAAACATTAGTACATTCATGAACCGGGACTATTAAATCCACAATTAACTACTTCACAGAAAACCTGCTACAGCCAGTGTCACATAGTTATGAACTGAAAAGCCTTTTAAAATCACCAACTGCACTGCCTGCGCACTACAGATATCCTATTCAAACTGCACTTAATATTTTGCTGGGGTTTTTTTTTAACATATATGGTAGAAGTGTACCCCATGTTACACAGCGCCAGAGAGCTGATGAGACTGCTCAGATGACGCCTGTGAGGTCCACCTGCTGTGAGTGACAATAACCAGATGTGAAGAGGAGAGTTTGACACGTGCAAGTCTGCTCATTGTGGCTAATTACCAGGCTGAAGCATCTTTCAGTTGGGAACAGAGCCACACAGAAAGGGTGCTACAGCCCTTTTTTTTCTCTCTCTCTCTCTAATCAAATTCATCCAATCAGGTGAATCAGAAACTCAGGCTTACTTGTGCTGGATTCTCAAGACTTTTCTCAGCTACCTGAGTTCAAACAGCAGAAATAGATATCACACCCCGTGTCTCTGCGAGTCAAGTTCTGTGGGTTTGATGCAAAGTAATGAACAAACTCACTTGTGAAGGGCCTGCTTCTTCTCCATCAACCCGGAATAGTTTTTCCAGCTTATCAAATCCACACACAAACCAACAGTTATAGCAGCTGCTGCTTCCTGAGCAGGTAAGTGAGTCGGGAGGGTTGTAAAAGTCTGATTAACGCAGGACCGGGGAGCAGGACAGTCAGATAGTGGGTGGGAAATGGTGACCAAGACCATTCTGTCAAATGCTCCTCTTTGCAAATACGCGGCTGTGTTTCTGTGATGTGGAAGCTTATTATCTTATTAAGCATTCTTTTATTTCCTCCTATAAAACACTGGCAAAGGGAAGTGCAGAGCTCTTCTTCTTGCTTCTCCTTGTAATAGCTTCTCACAGCTCCTCATTCTATTACAAAAGATACAACGGTTAGTTAAGACCCCACGAAACATTTCATTTTCTTTCCCTCTAATTAAATGTGTCTCAGATGAGCCCACTGAGCCCACTTGTCGGGTTGTCCTCCATTTGGAGTGCCACCAGAGTTTAATATATGGCATTAAACAGGGATTGAGGATGAAAATGAAGCCTACCTCCCATTGGGAATGTAATGGATGATTATAAGACATAATCTTAGTAATACAGAAATCCTTTAGTTTAGTTTCTGTCATTTTATTAAAGTTACTGTCTGTTAAATATGGTAATGACTTTGGCTATTTTTGGCACAGTTAAAATTTTAGCTGTGAGGTTATAAAATTCATATTTTGCAAATGCAAAGTGTCTGAGTGATGAGGATTTTTCCCCCCTAAAGAAATTGTTTTTAATGCATGATCTTTATATTTGTGGTGTATAAATTAAATTTCTGCACAATATTTGGAGACACAAGTAGCCTCTTCTTCTCCAAATAGATAGAGCTCAACAAACATGTAAGCAAACCTTTCTACTGTAGCAAAGCACCACAAAGCAAACCACATGCACGCACATTGTCTGTAAATGCAGAACCTCATGGAACCTCAGAGGCAAACAAAAGGTTAACATGCTGAAAATAAAAGTGAGGTCTATGGCAACATGCACATAAGTCATACTGTAATGAGGATGTTTTAAATAGATGTAACAATTAGTAAAGTCACTGTACCAGTAAATCATAGGGAAGTCCTGGAGCACTGGTTATCAGTTACCCAGAATGCCTCACTGTTCTCCTGGGGTTAAACTCTGAAAGGTCAGACAGTGTCTCATTTACACTTTCTGTAGCTTCGAAATGTAGGGAGCGGACAATTAACACAAAGCTGAGCTGTAAACGTTACACTGCTTCAATGGCATTTGTAACACGCACGCAAAAGTTTCATAAAAGCCCCAGAGTTCCATTTTTCATATTTAAATGTATTTAAAGCTATTGATGAGGTTTAAGCATTTCATAAGCATTCCGTGCTCCCAGTGGGACACTGAATTTTGACTGAAAGGAGACAATTTCATTCATTTTCTCAGCATTTAATTCATATGGAGAAACATTTCTAATTGGAGCTGATCCTGTAGTTTTCCATCCAGGTGTGCTTTAATCATTATATACTTAAGCATGCAATTAGGATATAACGTTTATATGCAAATGCACTTAAGTTTCCTCTGCACTAACACTATGTGAGTGGGCCTCCCCCAGCAAAGTAATCTTCTTTTATGATAAATGCTTAAGTGGACCCCCTGTATAGTGTGTGTGTGGAGTGGGGGAATTGCAACAGATCTAACAAAGATGGTAGTAAACTTCATGCATATGAAACTCCAAAGGGAGACAGAATGCGGTACATGCAGGACTATTAGCCCTCAGTAACACGGTTGATGCATTGGCCCTCGTCTTCGTGTTAACCCTTGAGACTCCAGGCCAATAAATCCTGTGTTAAGAGATCTGGCAAACCCAGAGCTCACACAGCACTTTGTGTCCACTGTTGCATCAACTCTGGATCTGTCTGGATCTGCACAGACTCATAGAACATGAGTAACTCTCTGTAACAACACAATATTGTCTAAATGTGATCATTTTGAGCATTTGGGGTTATCTTACAGAAAAATAATATAATTTTTATTCACTATCTTTTTTTTTTAAACTTTCTTACAACCCTCAGTTGTGAGTTAATTTTCCAGACACTGACCTATAGGGCAGTTAGGCATACTGTCATTATGGTGGTTTAAAGACCTACAAATGGCTCTGTCAAGTGCAATATCGTCTTAGATATAAAAGGATATATATATTGTTAAGATTTGCTTCCTATATCGTCCTGCTAGTCTGAAATTTACACTAAAAAAAGCAAAAGCATGTAGTAGCATCAGATGGGACATCTCATCTAGCTAATATTTATTCAAAAGCATCAGAAGGGCCCCTGTTGTGTGCTCTAATGAATAAAACACGATGTTTATCCTTCCTGTTTAACGTTAAGTCCCCATGAACAGTCACAGGGACCAAGAGAATATTTACTTGTGTTGAGACACCAGGGAGTTGGATTATCTGCTGGCGGCTTTGTAGTTTTCTGAAGTTTCCCCGTGTGACATGTTCCAGGGAGAGTGCTCTTATTTACTCTCCGGTCCTGTGTGTATAGCTCTGCTCATTGTTTGCTCTTATGTGCCACCACTCCAGAGGACTGTGCTTCAGGAGAGAATGAGCCATACAAAGAGAGAGAAAGACCTCCTAATGCCGTGATCATTACATGGGAGGACACAGATGAAGATGTTGTCACTGCAGACTGTTTGACTAGAAAAGGGTTTTGTATTGACTTGCATTTAATCGCAGGGCATGTATAAGAAAATGGGTTTACAGTGCCTGATAAGAGCCGCCTGAAGTATCTTTTTATACCGAATGGTGGCGACATTGGGTTTCCAAACAATGTAGTTCAGCAGGACCCAAGTCGTGCTCTTTGCAAACTATTTCGCCTTCTTACTCAACGATCCGATTCATGTCATCTGTTTCTGCGATTAGATGAAGAAACCAATGCGAACAGTTCATCCGAGACTCGTTTTGCAAATGCAGTTTGATGCAGTTACTTTATATTTTCGCTGAGAGTTTAAAACCGATCGGATTTCGAGGAGGATTTTGAGAGCGACTCGCTTATTAACAATACCTGTAAAATAAATATCATGGATAACTAGTTCAATATTCTATACAGGCTTCATATAACTACATCTGGTCAGGGTCAAGAAAGTTTGTCTGATTAGCAGATGGTGTTTAAGAAAATAGGTTATAGACAAATCTGATTCGATTTAAATTAATTTATGCGATTATGAAAATAAATACAAACTTTAATGTCAGACATGCGTGTAGGCTACAGGCCAGTTTATTGTTGTCATCTAAGAGTAATTCACGAAATAGTTTTTTTTTGTTTCGCTTGCTTATTTTTTACGTGTATAAGAAAAAAAGGTGTAAATATCACGTCTCGTGTCAATTTGTGGACGGACTTTGATAGTGGAAAAACTGCGTTTCTTTACTATTATGCTAATTAAGTGACTGGACTGAGCTGCTCATTGGCTGAGTCTCAGTCAATTTCATATTTCAGTCCTGACGTCAGGGCGCCTATAAAACTAAGCAATGCTTTTTAACTCGTCGGCTGACTGATCCCTTAGAAAAAAAAATCTATCAATCCTTGGGTGGAGTTTTTTTTTTTTTTCTCAGTCTCCACAAGGCAACTATTTGCCCGGGACACGTACGTGAACCTCCTCAAATTGGCGCACTAATCCTAAAAGGAGCCATGAAGTGTTAAACGGTAGAAACGGAGAGAGCGGCGCTCAGATACCCGCACGCTGGGAGAGAGGGAGGAAACAGCGCTGCTCCAATGCGTCTGTGCAACACAGACTGAAGAAAAAAAAAACTTATCGACTCACAAAACCTGAACCTGCGCTGCGCAATTAGTGCGAGAAAATTCACTTTTTCCTCCGGTTTTGAAGAAAATAAATAAAGAAATCAAGCTGGCTCAGTGCGTGTCTCAGCAGCCCACTTTGACAGGTGCTCCTCACCCCCTTTGGAGGACTGTCAACAGCAAGAGGATGGCATCAGAGCTGGCAATGAGCAACTCCGACCTGCCCACCAGTCCCCTGGCCATGGAATATGTTAATGACTTCGATCTGATGAAGTTTGAAGTGAAAAAGGAGCCGGTGGAGCCCGATCGCAACATCAGCCAGTGCAGTCGCCTTATCGCCGGGGGATCCTTGTCTTCCACCCCGATGAGCACGCCTTGCAGCTCGGTGCCCCCTTCCCCAAGCTTCTCGGCGCCCAGTCCGGGCTCGGGGAGCGAGCAGAAGACACACATTGAGGATTTCTACTGGATGTCCGGTTATCAACAGCAGCTGAATCCAGAGGCGCTGGGCTTCAGCCCCGAAGACGCAGTCGAGGCGCTGATCAACAGCAGTCACCAGCTCCAGTCTTTCGATGGCTATGCCAGGGGCCAGCAGTTTGCTGGCGCTGCCGGAGCAGGAAGCACTATGGCCGGGGAAGAGATGGGGTCCGCCGCGGCGGTGGTGTCGGCAGTAATTGCTGCGGCAGCTGCTCAGAACGGAGCGCAACACCACCACCACCACCATCACCACCACAGCAGCAGCCACCACCAGGCACCGGGCGTCCAGTCCAACGGCTCTTCTGGGACAAATCACCCACACATGCGCTTGGAGGAGCGGTTCTCGGATGAGCAGCTGGTGACCATGTCAGTGCGGGAACTCAACCGGCAGCTACGGGGGGTCAGCAAAGAAGAAGTGATCAGATTGAAACAGAAGAGGAGGACCCTAAAGAACAGAGGCTACGCGCAGTCCTGCCGGTTCAAGCGGGTTCAGCAGCGGCACGTCCTGGAGGGAGAGAAGACGCAACTCATGCAGCAGGTCGAGCACCTAAAGCAGGAGATCTCCAGGCTGGTCCGGGAGAGGGACGCGTACAAAGAAAAGTATGAGAAGCTCATCAGCAACGGCTTCAGAGAAAATGGATCCAGCAGTGACAACAACCCTTCATCTCCGGAGTTTTTCATGTGAGTTTCGACATTATCGCGCAATAAAACTAAATGAGTAACTCACTCCGCTTAAAAAGTTTTAATTATGAAACTTTTTTTTTATTATTATTACTTGACGCAACGACCGCCATATGCCTAGATCAAGAACTAGTTTGTCAACTTTTTGATTTTTTTTTTAATTTTATATATATTTTTAGAACAGGTTCCCTCAAGTCTACCACTGCTGCAGATTTGAAGGGCTTTGTTGTCCGCATTTTTTAATGTAGGGGAGGCGTATTGAGAAAACTTTCTACTTTTTTGCAATCATACTCAATATATTACACATAGTTTGTCTGTCAAGAATTTTTTTCATCTCTGTTCATTAGTTTTGCAGTGTATGATATCTGAAAGTTGATCAAACTTTATGCCGCAGTATACCAAGTGTGCATGCAAGCACGAAGTATACTGAAGTTCATCAACTTGCCCCTTTTTCATCATTTTACTTTTGATTCAATGTATAGATTCTTATCAAAAGTGCATCCATCGACAATATGTTTTGGCTTTTTTTTTTCTTTCTTTCTCCTTTTTTTTCTTTTTTGTCTGCCAAACTTGGAGGATTGCAAGCCTGCCGTTTGACGCCACCTCATCTCATGCGTTTGCTTGTTATTGTGTGGAGCAACAAAAGACTATATTCATTACAAACTCTTCATTGTTTTAAAGAGATGTGTTGTTGAACTGCCCTGCATGCTGGACATGTATGGTTTTTTTTTTCCTTCTGTGCTTGAAGATGTCCTTTTTTGTCGGATGACTCCAGCATGGCACTCATACTTCATTTAGGCCTCCTCACTTTTTTGGGACAGAGACAAAAAAGTGACAGGACTCCCCCCCCCCACCCCCCTGTAGTGGTGCATTTCAGCTGTGTTGAAGTGCACCACCATCGGCTGTCATAAGACTGCAGTGAATGCGCTGGCATTCCTGATGGAAGTTTATCGGCGGGGACCCTGGGAGGGGAAAAAAAGGAAAAGACTTCGCTATGAAGGAACTTACCAGTCCATTTCCTGGAAGTTTAGTCTGTTGCTAAGCGTATGTTGTTATTTAAATATATTCCACTGTGTATTTGTCATCATTTGAATAATTTTTAAAGCGTAATTTAAGGACAAAGTTTTATAATCTAAGTTGCAAAAGATATCATGTGCTACAGCTTATGTCGTATAGATTTCTAGGGTAATTAATGAGATTGCTGCCCAAAACTATTTTTAACATTGATTTAGAGAAATTGGCTCGGCTCCAATTTACAGAGTGAGCAGTATTGTGCAGTGCATAAACAGCGCTTTTGCAGCATGTGCTATGAACCCAAGTGTGAGAGATCTGGTGTCCCCCACACATTTTATTATTATATTTTAACTATTAAAAGAAAAAAGTATATTTGGGGAAGATAATTCTCACAGAGTAAATTGCCATGCTTTTGAAAATGTGTTTCTTGATTGAACTGACCTTTTCTGAACAGAAATGCACTAAAAAATAAATCTCGCCTGGTGTCATGTGGAAGTTAAGGGAAAATTAGCTGTCCACCTCTCAAGAAGATAGATCTGACATGCGTTTACGACTTAGTCGTAACATTTTGAGGTATCAGCATTAGTTCAGGAGATACTGTTGTTTTCTCTGAAATAAACGTAAAAAAATTGCAAAGCAATAACTAATTATTATAATCTATAATGTCCGGACATTATAAGATCGTCAGGGAGTGTAACCCTGCATGTATAAAAGGGGGGAGTACCATTCGCCAATAAATCTTGAAAATATGTTAATTAATCTTTCATTTACATATAATATATCTATATATATATTTTGCTGTGCAAAATTATTTCATTCACTAACCATATGTGATGTTCATATGTGCTCGTTTTTCATTTCATACAATTAAATGATATGCAATAAATGTATGTATCTGTCTTCAATAAGTTTCTCACTTTTCTTTTGACGTGTCCTGAGACTCTTTGTTATTTGTGACTGAAACACACAGAAATGAAACTAGAAAACATGCCATCTCCATATTTCTGCACTACATTTTGACACTGTGTATAGCAGCTCTTATTGCCCCTTTTAATGTGTTTCTGCCTGAAGAGCTGCTCAGACCACTCTGAAAGACCCCGAAACATGACTTTAAAAGGAGTCAGATGAACAATTGAGGAAAGCAGCTCAGGCTGACAGTTTAACCATTCTGAGGCATGAATGTTGCACTTAAAAATGTGGCGATGCAAGTTGATTATTACAATTACGGTAATGAATTCTAACAATAATAATAATACTCACAGTGGCCTACAGCTAACTGAATATTTTTGCCTTGACACTCTGTTGCATCATAAAGATTTATATTATTCTTTACAATACCCAAATTAACACTAAATAAAAAAAATATTTATTATTTAATATTGTGATGATCCTAAAACAGACACAGACCTTACCTGCTGACATTTTGTATTTCAATGCCTACATTAGTCTGTCTTCATAATCAAATAATTATGTAACAGAAACATTATGTTTGCATCTCTAGTCCATGAAGTCACTTTTATTTACAGAAGTCCACTTTGGTTTTATTTCTGATACGTGCATCCTGTTAATTTTACTGTAAATTGTGAACTGTGATCAGTGGATGTGTGTGAGGCTTTCTCTGTGTGTGTGTGTGTGAGGCTTTCTGTGTGTGTGTGCGTGTGTGTGTGCTTGCCTAAGTGCTAATTGTGTGGGAGTATACAAGCATGTCGTTGAACTTAGGTGTGAATCTGAATGTGTGTGTGTGTGTGTGTGTGTGTGTTCCTTTAAATGGCAGTATGTAACAATGAAAACTCTGTGGATTTCTGTTGGCTATGCACGGTGCATGTGCTATATTTGTACCCTCCATTTACCCTTTTTTCACATTCTTTGCTTACCTATCTGGTACGCCTGCTTACTGGGTTTTTTGGACACTCTGCGCTTACTGTCATTAGCATGTCATCATTTGGCTTTCTTAGGTTTACCCAGCTCTATCCTGTTTGTCAGTGGGTCTGGATGTTGGCCTGAAGCAGACACGCTGTGGGAGAGGGGGTGCAATGAGGGCACAGCCATGTCAGGCATGTCAGGGGGCGCTGGAGAAGGTGCCAATTTATGTCAGCCACTGTGGTTAGCAGAAGAGTCTCCGTATTGCTGTATCCAGTCTTGCATTTCATTCGGTGTTTTTACATTGTATGTTGAATTCTGTTAACATAACTTTTGCGCTGCACTTTGCATGAACTAAACCTGCTGCTTTTCAAAGAGACAAGAGGAAAAGTTCTTTTTTTTTAAGTTCACGGAATAAGCTTGTGGGCATCCGGAACAATTTGTTTGTTCAAACAGGAAGACCGATGTGCCAAAATACACTATGTGGAAACACGACAGTTTCTGATTTGTCATCTGTTTCGCAGTTTAGCCA
The DNA here is from genome assembly GCA_015106715.1 of Bujurquina vittata. Taxonomy (NCBI): domain Eukaryota; kingdom Metazoa; phylum Chordata; class Actinopteri; order Cichliformes; family Cichlidae; genus Bujurquina; species Bujurquina vittata. The sequence goes on from VUQK01024225.1 coordinate 38,039, forward strand.
CAGATTATTGGTGTCCAACGGACACACACACACACACACACACACACAGGACGCCTTTCATAAAAGCACAAAGTGATCAACTGCTAGTAGTCTTTGCCATTATAAATTTCATACTTGTTAAATTTACAGAAAAGTAAGCTTCGGCACCATCTGCCATTGATGATGTGCTTCACAGCTCATCAAAAAACAGAGAGAGGGAGAGAAAGCGAGAGAGAGAGAGAAGAGAGAGAGGAAGACAGTTTTAACCCAACATCTGAGGTGTGCACTGCTGCTGTGGTGGCTGATTCGCCCAGAGTGTTGGAGAAGCTGAGACAATAGTCAGGCTTGGGCTGAATTAAATGATTTTGCTGATGATTAATAGTGGTGTGGGCCAGTGGCTCCTGCGATGTAAAGATGATAAATCGTGAGTGTAGCTCTGTGCAGCTGTGCCAGTGTTGGGTCTTAGCATGTACACACCATGCAATTTACAGCCAAGCCGTTCTCCTTCTTCTTCAATTTATCTAATTACATCTAAAGCAGTAGCACTGTTATAGCACGATATGTCGCATTAACCACAGCAACGTATGAAGTGACTTTAGAGAGGATAATCATTTGCTTTTCCCCTTATTTAAGGGACATGTTTTTGCATTTGCCATTTCAAAGAGGAAATAATTTCCTCTTCAGTTAAGAGTCTATTCTCTGCTTCTCTCAAGGCCGTGCTTTAGTGTGGTGGCTTTTTTTTGATGTGTTTTGAGTGGCATGTAAAAAATGAAAATGTGCCTTTTTTCTGTACTCTTTACTTTATAAGACTCTTAAACTTCTTTATTTTGATTGTTTCCTCATTGGAACAGATCATTTAGATCTTTAATGCCCATGTACTGAAACACACTCACCACACGCATGCTAGACATGAAAATGTACTCACCAACAACACAAAAAACAAAGGCACAGATTTGCCCCAGTCTTTTCTTTCAGAGCACAGTGTAACTTGTGTTTCTCTCTTTCATGGAATCTGTGTGACTCAAATAATACTCGAGTCCCCCGAGCTAAATGGCATTTTTACGAAGACAGATCTAATTTCTAAAAAGATGTTTCCTCTTATATCTGTGGTGCCCGTGCGCAGTGGTTATGCAAGTGATAAAATGATCGATCTTCCAGCGAGGCACTCATGTGGAATGCTGGCGCTATGCAGGTTGACAGCATAAGATGCAGCACAATGTTCAGTTAAGTACCAGTACGCCAGTTGACAGAACCAAAAATAAGAGCTGGCTAGGGGTTTGAATTCTTACAGGCTTTAGAAAGTGCTCGAGGAATGACTGGAGAGGATCTTTGTCTTGCTGTTTGTATTTGGTCCTGTATGTCCTGTATGTGCGTGCAGGTGTGAATGCATGAGTCCGTGTGTGTGCATGTATGTGCATTTCTCTTGTTGTCTTTTTGTCAAATAGGATGAGCAGAGGTCAAAAGTTACAGTGCACAAGGCTGCTCTCAAAGTCATTAGAGTAATCCCTGCCCTGGGGAACTCATGCTCATTTCCCCTGCCTGGAACCCACTGAATGAGATGTACACGCACACATCCGACATTGCACAGAACCCAGTAAATTCAGCTCTACTCACTGCCATTTTTAAAAAAAATTTACTAACAGCCTGTATTTCACAACTATCTTCACACTCCTATAGCATCATTTTTTTTAATTTTAACAAAATAAAACAAATATTAGACAATTTTTTAATTGTGAAAACAATATTATACCTTTATACACTCAAATTGTAACTTTTCTCTCAGATCACAACCGCATGAAGAAAAGGTGTTTAAATCCAGGGTGCAGGACAACTGTAAAGGGCAGAGGCACTTGACTGAAGCCTTGCGGGTTTATTTTCATGCTTCCATTGATTCTATTTTTTTAATTTTATTTTTTTAACCTGGCTTAGCTGAGCTGCCTCTGAGTCACTCTGAGCCTAGTAATGTCTGTGGCACACACGATGAACATTTAATTTTGTTCTCACACCCACTTCCTTCAAGCATTTGATTGTGGGTGTTGCAAAACAAAGAAGCCAGTAGAATTTAGGGTAAATTCATTGTGCCTCCTGTTAAATATCCACTGACTCAGAGTGGGTGTGTTAAGCTGTGGCTTTCAGTCACGTTTTACACAACTGGGGTTAATAAAGACTCAGAAAATATCAGGAGCACCAAGTTTCAACTCTACTTTTTAAATACGTTTATCCTGTCTTAGTGGGATGAATCCAAAACTAAATGGAAGAAGGAGCAGAATTCTTTTTCTTTTTTTCTTCTCTTGGTCGTTCCTCCTACCTTTGCATGAAACTTACCACACTCCCTCCTTCTTTTCTTTTTATTCTTTCCATGTTTGTATGTTTGAAGGGTTGAAGCATCTCCGGGCACTTGCCATATTCCCAGACATGTTTGGAAGCCATCACAAGGCCACAGTCATCTTGTTCTTTTGTTTTTCAATAGTTAGAAAATTATGTATATGAGTTTGGTTTTGAAAAAAAAAAACAGCACTGCAGACAGAAGAATGCGAGCGCGAATGTGCAGCAACAGCAGTCAGGTGTCTCAACACAACC
>VUQK01024228.1:22180-57092 GCA_015106715.1 Bujurquina vittata
GTTCTGGTAGAACCTCTTTTCTTTTTTGAATCACTTCTGATTTTCTTGATTGTTTTGCCTATAAAATGTCAGCAGGCTTTGAAAGGTGACACAAGTCACATGTCAAGAACCTGTAATATGTTTGTTTCCTTGGAAAAGTCCTTAAAAAGTTAATAATGAAATAATTTCGTTGTGGGCTGATGCTTATATCAGAAAATGGAGCCGCGGAAACATTTAATCTAATTTAAATGATGGTTTTAAACTTTTAAGTGTGTTTGTGCGAGCTTGTACAGCACTGATCGCAAATCTTTGTTGTGCATTTGCAGCCTGTTTTTAATTTTTAAAACTTCTGTTCTTTATAAATTTGCCATCTTTTTAATGCTGTTCCTTTGGACAGGTACAAGTACACCTACATGGAGGAGATGCTGGGAAACGTCGCCGGCTGCAGGCAGGTGTTTGAGCGATGGATGGAGTGGGAGCCTGACGAACAGGCCTGGCACTCCTACATCAACTTTGAGCTGCGCTACAAAGAGGTGGACAAAGCCCGCACCATTTATGAGCGATATATCCTTTTGTTGGTGTTTTGTCAGACACAGCCGTGTCTGACCAACAGTCCAAAACCGAGAATGTGAGTCTGTATTTAACAGACTTCCCGACTGATTGATTGATTGATTACCAACCACTAGAATCCCTCCAGTTCGTGCTGGAGATACTTTACAGTTCTGTTTAATCTGTTCAGCTCTGAGCAGAATGATCGGCAGCTGAGGTCTGTTTTATCTGATGACCTTTGGGACGTCGTTTGCCTTAACTCCGCTGCACTTGTCATGGTTCACCCTGAAGTGAAGAACTGGATTAAGTACGCTCGCTTCGAAGAGAAGCACGGCTACATCGCCCACAGCAGGAAGGTGTACGAGAGGGCGGTGGAGTTCTTCGGGGAGGAACATGTGGAAGAAAACCTCTTTGTGGCTTTTGCCAGGTTTGAGGAGACTCAGAAGGAGGCGAGTGCAGATGAGACAAGTTATTTATACAAGTTCTTCTTGTTTTCAGTAGTTTTAGATATTTGTGTAAATTTCTTTTGCAACGTGCTGACCGTCTGTTCCTTTACAGTTCGAGCGAGTTCGGGTGATCTATAAGTACGCTTTGGACAGAATCCCTAAACATCAGGCACAGGAGCTGTTCAAAAACTACACCATGTTCGAGAAAAAGTTTGGCGACCGCAGAGGAATCGAGGACGTCATCGTCAGCAAGCGAAGGTTCCAGTACGAAGAGGAAGTTAAGGTATGAGTGGGTTGAGATGGGTTTATGTCACCCTGTCTGCTCTTCGTGACGGGCGTGGAGAGTTTCACGATTTGTTTTAACCATCTTTGCCTCTTGAATTCAGGCAAACCCACACAACTACGACGCCTGGTTCGATTACCTCCGGTTGGTGGAGAGCGACGCTGACGCCGACACGGTGAGAGAGGTCTATGAGAGGGCCATCGCCAACATCCCCCCCATCCAGGAGAAGAGACACTGGAGACGATACATCTACCTGTGGGTCAACTACGCTCTGTACGAGGAGCTCGAGGTCAAGGTGGGTCCATCGTTCAGCACCATGTTAATTCAATAGAAGTCAAAGGACTCGGATCTGTATGTGAATAAATAAATCTTTTATGGCAGGATCCAGAGAGAACGAGGCAGGTTTACCAGGCCTGTCTGGAACTCATCCCCCACAAGAAGGTAATCCTCTTTTTAAGACTGTATCTCCAATATAACCAGCAACGTGGTCAACAATACAGTAAAGGTCTCCTTTCTGTCGTCACCTGATCGTGACTGTGGTTGTTTTGTTTCAGTTCACATTCGCTAAGATTTGGCTGTTCTTTGCTCGGTTTGAGATCCGACAGAAGAGCCTGCAAGCAGCCAGAAAGATCATGGTAAGCTTGAGCAGTAATAGGGAGCAAGTAGCACTCGTAACCTCCTCAACCTCCTCGTGCAGGGCTGAGCAGAGTGCCTGGCTTCGATACAGTAAACGAAAGCGCCGCACATTCTGCACTTAAATGGAAACACACCACAGAGTGCTGAATTATGTTGAATTTTGGAAAATGTAAATGACTAGATTAGTTTTTTAAAAAAAAAAGCATCTCCTCTTCCTCAGATTAAGTGCACCCTCTGCTGTTTGCTGAGTAGCGCCAGATGAGCGTAACTCATCGGCTCCACAGGAAGAAGGGCGTCAGTGCGCATGTGTGCTTTCGTCTCATCGGCGTTTCTCTCCTCAGGGCATGGCGATCGGGAAATGCCCGAAGAACAAGCTGCTGAAGGGCTACATCGAGCTGGAGCTGCAGCTGCGAGAGTTCGACCGCTGCAGGAAGCTGTACGAGAAATACCTCGAGTTCAGCCCCGAAAACTGCACCACCTGGATCAAGTTCGCAGAACTGGAGACCATCCTGGGGGACGTCGATCGAGCTCGCGCCATCTTCGAACTCGCCATCGGGCAGCCGCGGCTGGACATGCCAGAGGTAACCGTACAAACGCTGCCCCCTGGTGGTGAAAGAGTTAGCTCAATTTTAGCAAGGGGAAGCGAATAAGCCTGGTCAGTGGTTTGTCACGTGCCAGTCTGCTTCACATCGACACACTCAGATTTGCTGTTCAGGCTTTGACCTTATTCTGCCACTTTTACAGCCTCTTATTCTGATTCTGTGAACATGTTCAAGTGTTTGCTGTTAATTCAGAGGAAAACTCGGACTTGAGCAGTTCATAACCAGCTTCATGGTTCAGGTAATCCTGGATATTTAATGTCCATGAAGCAAAGGTCAAAGTCGAAGCAGTCAAGTGTCAACCTTTGACCTTTTAAAAACCTCTCTCTTCCCTCTGTCCTGTGTTGTACCTTCATTTTCTCGTGCCTGTTATCCTCTCAGGTTCTTTGGAAGTCCTACATTGACTTTGAGATCGAGCAGGAAGAGTTTGAAAACACCAGAAACCTTTACAAACGGCTGCTGCAGCGCACTCAACACATCAAGGTGAGAGCGGCACTCCACAAGTCTCATCCCAGGTTTCTTATTATCGTGACATCTGTGAGGTAACGGTGAACGACCGATGGTAAAAAGGATTTTATGCCTCTCATGTGACGCGTCTGTTCTCCTCTTGCCGTTTCCGTGCAGGTTTGGATCAGCTACGCTAAATTCGAGCTGTCGGTCGACGGCCCCGACCGGCTGCAGAAGTGCCGGCAGATCTACGAGGAGGCCAACAGGGGCATGAGGAACTGCGAGGAGAAAGAGGAGCGGCTGATGCTGCTCGAGTCCTGGAGGGACTTCGAGAAGGAGTTTGGCACCGACGGCACCAGGGAGCGGGTCAGGAAGCTGCTGCCGGAGAAGGTGAAGAAGAGGAGGAAGCTGACGGCTGAGGACGGGGTAAGAGCGGAGTGTCAAACAGCTGCATGGTGTCAGTGGCTTTGTGTGTGCGTTAAAACATTTTTTTTTTAATCCTGTTAGTCGGACGCTGGCTGGGAGGAGTACTTCGACTACATCTTCCCCGAGGACGCTGCTAACCAGCCCAACCTCAAGCTGCTCGCCATGGCCAAGATGTGGAAGAGGCAGCAGAACGACGAAGTTGTCGAGAAGCTTCCGGAAAAAGCTCCAGCGGTGGCTGAAGAGACGTCGCCGGCTTCCGTCGAAGATGAGGCTTCTCCTGAAAAGCAGCCGGAGGAGTCCAGCAGAGAAACTGTGACCGAGACGGAACAGGAGAACGCGAACGACGACCGAGACGACAGCAGCAGCAGCAGCGAGGAGGAGGAAGGTGGAGAGAGGAAGGAGAGCAGGAGCAGCGAGGAAGATAAAGAGTAGATTCCTGCTCAGAGACACGAGGGGACAGTTGGGATTTTTCTATCTTTTTTAAACAACAAAGCAGCTCAGGAGGAGTCTTTATTGTACGTTTGTGTCATTACACACATCAACTCAAAGTCACGCGTCGTGTTTTTCTTTTTCTAAATGTTCATTAAAATTTACAGCAGATGAAGCTCTTTGTGTGATCAGTGGCTCTCTGAAGAAGCAGTTCATGTACGTCAGCGGCTCAGAGAGCCACAGTCTGCCGTTATTCGATGTCCTCCGGTCTGACGGGATGCGGCAGCGGGATAATCGACTTCTTCTCCGTGTCTCTGGACAGAGCTTTCCTCATATCTGCGGGAGAAAGGGAGCAGCTTCAGGACCACGTAGTTTTTATTCTTTAGATGTTTTGCAAACAACGCTTCATAAATTAATAAAAAGCTGTAAATACATTTATAGTACACATCAGAAGTCATAGGAAAAAGGTGGCAGTGAGCTAAACCAGGGTTAATACAGGAATTCTACACTTCAGTTTTTTTCCTCAAAAAGTCTACATCAATGGAAGAGTGAAAATACATTGAAGGGGTGATGAAAAATTTACTACCAAGTCAAATTCTTTACTACCTTTTACTAGCCTTAATTTGAGCTCATTTAATTTACTACCTGTTACTACCCGCGGAAACCCTGTGAGCAGGCATCACGTCTGGCTTTCACAGCCTGAATTCAGCCGTGTGCTTTTGGATGTAATAAAGTTTCTCTCTGCTGAGGTTTATTTTGAACGGTTTAAATATTCTGGGAGTGAAGCGCAGTTTTAAATCCACACCTGCAGCAATCTGCACACGAGCAAACCTCCGATGACAGAACGAGTTTCAGCAGCGCGGGGCTAAAGATGAACCCGCTTCAAAGGCATGAATTTCTGTGGGACACCTGTCAGGTAAGTGACGTTCCCCAGTTGGAAAGCATGAAGCTGAAACGCGTTCAGTCATTTTCCCAGGTGTGGAGGTTAAAACAAGTGTCAAAGTCCCTCGATTAAAGTCAGGATGACGTTACAGACGTTTTTCATAACAAATCCATCCAATTACCATCTGCAGAACTACTTTGCTCTAATTTGGAGGCGCTGGCCTAAGCCTGCTCCACATACCCCAGGGTGAGTAAAGATGACGCATATTCCATCAAAAACACGTTTTCAATATTAACAAAACTCGTTACAACTATTTCAAGCAGGCTGTAAGAGAGTGAGAATCTGGGACAATCATTTCTGCAAATAAAGTTTTTCACAATCATCTTAGAACATTTCCACGTTAAACAGTTTTTTTCACTGAGGCTACGCATCCTGCCCCACTTCCTGCTGCACAGCTGATCCAGAGGAGCTCGTGCAGACGAACCACTGATGATCCTAAAGGCTGCACTACCGATGATGCAGTCAGAAACGTTCCCAAGTTAAATGAATTCTCACCATAAGCATCTTCATCTGGCTCTCCGTTGCTGGCTGAGTAATACTCGATCACCGTCCTGTAGACGCTGTAGCCCAGACGTTTGTACATGTTCACCGCCACCTGGTTGGACACTCGTACGAACAGATCCACGAAGAATCCGCCCTTCCTGCAAGATACGGCCCCAGAAGTCACAATCTTTTAAAAACCTGCATTCAAAGCAGTGCCGATGAATTACAGGTGTAAAATCCAGAGAGATTTCCTCACAGCCCCGATACGAACCTCTCGGAGATCTCCTCCAGCATCTCCATGAGTTTGGCGGCCAGACCGAGCCGTCTGAACTCCGGGGCCACGGACAGAGCGGTGACGTGGCCGTGCCACTCCTCGCGGGCCACAGATCCCTCCGCCTTCCCCATGACTGCAAGAAAGTCGGACATGAGATCGAAGTCACAGGATTTGTTCTAAATCTTCACGGTGGCTCAAACAGGCCGCTGTACAGCTGCTCAAGCTATTCTCGCGTTTCTGAGCCTCCTGAGGGATGATTTTATTATTATTTGATGACCTTAATATAAACATTTATAAGAAAATATTTTAACATTTTCATATTCTTAGTCATGTTTTTCTCTTTTGGACACATAGAAAAACACAAACTGCTACATGTCAGAATTACATCCACCTACATCACCGGGCAGCTGCAACACCATCAATAGGTTTTAGGATTTTAGTTTGAGGGGGGAATGGATACATTTTTGTTCCATAAGGGATAAAAAAAAAAATATGGCAGACCACATGTAGACCAGAGGAGGAAAACTCCCCCATCCTCCCAGGTGAGGCAAATACTAACATAAATAAAAATGTAGCTGGGGTCATAAATGTGATTATGGGGGCTTAAATAGCTTGGTCGCTTGAGGGTTATAAAGGATGGTGTTGACCTCTGTGGAGGCAGGGGGACTTACTGTAGCCCATCAGTTCTCCTCCAGGAGCCTCAGCAACAATGAAGTACTCGGGCCAGTGGGCGAGGTACTGGAGGTAAAACGGGATCCCATACTGGAGGTGAGAGGTTAAAAGAAACTACACACTGCCATTACACCCAGAATAACAGGAATGAAATACACTTCATATGAAGTCAGCTACTGTGCTGATGGAGTCACAGATCAGTGGCATCCACAGGTGAGCCCTGACGCATCACAGAGGCACAGGTAAAGGATACGGTCTCTGTGAGAGGATCCAGGTTTCTGTTGGACAAAACACACCAAAGCATCAGGGAGCCATTGCCATTGATTTAGCCACCTCCAGCCCAGCCCATTCATTCATTTACTTAGAACGAAACTCAAAGAATCTGTAACGTTACTTTTGGACACTAAAGTTACAAAGCCATCAGACATTTTCTTCGTGTCGTCACGCCTCTGCTCGACTTAAACCCACACTGTTCAAATCTGCAGCTTCTTCTCAGTCCCGCATGAGCGAAGCAGCAGCTTTGCACAGCTAAAAGCGATCTTGCCCATATTACGTGATTTGCGCACGCAGTTCGGTTCGGGAATGGCGCAGCCGCGCCGGTAACAGCGCTCGGTCACAGCTCGGCCGCTAAAAGCACGAAACGACTCACATGTTGTTGAATTTAAAGAGGTCGTCGCAGGTGAACGGCCGCAGTGTTGTCATGTTGGTCCGCCGCTGGGTGAACTTTGACCTCACTGAGACGACGACGCGTCGGCGCCTTTAGGAGGCAATAAGAGAACGAGCAGCGCCCCCACAGGGATAAGAGCGGTACTACACTTTGACAAAAACTACAACTACTATGTGTTCGTGATTTTATTCCCTCAGAATCAGCTGATTCATTTCAATATATTTACAGAAGCCATGCAGACTTTTACCTGCATGCTTTAAAAACTGACTGAGTTGCAAATGAAATTGGGGTGGACCGGAATAAATAAATCTGAAAAGGATTTCGAGGGAATCACGGCCTTTGACACGCTTCAACTTGTGTTGAGCAGCCACCTATCCCACATGCTGATCTGGGCCTTGAAGGTTCACCCAAAATGCACTTTTTGAGGTTTTCCAGTAAGCTTTGTTTTCTTTATATTTGTCACCTTTGAACATCTGCTTAATGGCTTTACTTATTGCTGCTATGCAGACGATCCAGAGCCGTACTCTTCTGTTGAACCCAACAGCCTCTCCTGCCTCAGCGAATGCTTCTCTGCCACCAATTACCAGATGAATTCACATTTTCTCAGCTCTAGTAAAACTGAGGTTCTTGTGTTTGGCCCTGACAAAGGAGGCCAGTCAGTACATCTGCCCTCTCGACAATAACATCAGGAGCCAGGCTGCTAACACAACTAGTGGGCATTCTCACGTCACAACCATTCTTGCATCCTTTCACTGGCTCCCACTGAAACTGAGAGTCCACTTTAAAATCCTGTTGTTAACATATAAAGCTCTACATGGACAGACCCCCTGCATATACATATATCAGACCTATTGAGACCTCCTCCCTGCAGCCGGCAGGGTCTCCTCACTGTTCCAGGCTCTAACTTGAAAACCAGAGGCCATCGTGCTTTTGAGGTTATGCCACCCAGACTTGGAATCAGGTCAGCTGAGTCTGCGATTGGCTTCAAGCGTCTGCTGAAAACACGTTTTTACAGGTTAGTGTTCCCTTAATCTTTTCTCTGTAATTCCAGGACACCGTTTGCATCTATTTGTGGGCATGGATTGTGTATATGGAATGAATGTTTGACCATACTGCTGATTATCGTTTGTTTCGGACTACATTTCACTGTGCATTGTACTGTGTATAACTGCGCATGTGTCAAACGTTTGTTTCTTACATGTTTCCTTGTGTACGGCTCTGTAACTGTGGAGCACTTTGTAACTCTGTGTTTTGAAAAAGTGCTGCACTAATAAAGTTATTGTTATTATCAGAAAGCAGAACAAGCGTCAGTAGCACGAGTCCTTGTTTCTGTTCCTGGTGCAGTGTAGCTGATAGAGATGATTAAAGTTAGTCATAGAAAATATGGCAAATTTAGTCTTCAGACTGTGAGTCTTGGAGTTGGTGTAAAATTGATTTGGTTGCAGTTTTAAACAGAGCAGAAACGTGTCTTTCGGCCCTGAAAATATCCCGTTGCTCCCGCCTGTAGTTGTGAAGTTATTATGGATCAAACATGCCAGAAAAAATCTTTACAAGTATGTAACTCAGACATTTTTCATAGTTTGAAGGTAAAATTTTCCCTTCAACAAACTAAAGCTCTTGTAAAAAGTGGGAACTTTTCTCACATTTGAAATCTCTGAACAAAAGGACAAAAACTAGTCTCTTCCTTCTGCCACAAGAGGGCACCCTTTTCAAAGAAATCACCAGACACTTGAAGCCAGACTGAGGGTGAAGCCTCTGTAATGAGTGTGAAAGGATTAATGACACCTAATCTTCTTAATAATGAGATATTGTAAGGAGCTTTTCTGCAAATGTGCAAACAGAGGAAGGAAAATGCAGCAGGGAGCACTCTGAGAAACCTTCTGAGAGTACATGTTTCTTTTGGCACATGCCTGCTGTTCATGTGCAGTTTCTGCTGGGTGGGTTCTCCTCTGTTGTCTGTTTTCATTCACCCGAGCGTGTCGAGGAAGCCCCGGGCCAGCTCTGCTATCAGTCCACACCCACCAGAGATCATTTAACACTTAAAAGTACCCTCGTGAGCTGCGGTTCCATCATCTAAATGAAAACCAGCAGAAAGGAATCTGCTGTGTAAGACAATACACGACTTCTCTGATTGAACAGTGCTGAAAACCTCAGAGGGAGAGAGTCACTGCTACCTGTTTGCTTCAAAATAACACGAAGCTGGTGACATATTCAAATGAGAAGCAGCAGAGATGGTTGGAAATGTGTCCGAGCTACAGTGCTGAGACTGCCGAGAGCCTCTCGACCTCCAGGAGGTGCAAAATATTTCAGCCGTGACGTACCACCTGATTTTGTTGTAACATATTGGTGTCGCACACTTTAAGGTTCAGTTTATTTCAAGCCAACATTGATGCACACCATTAATGTATGTAAATATACTTTGTTTCAATAGGTTAAATCTAATGAAACTTAATGAAAGCCACTTTTCGAAGCTCCCTTGTCACACGAGGACGCCACAGTGGGTAACGCTGCATGTTTGATTTGGCGGTTTTACATCGGATGCCTTTCCTGCTGGAACCCCGAGATAACCGAATGTGAATAAATAACTACGATGACTTTGTGTTGCAGAGATAACAACTGAAGATGAACTAGGGTCGGGCTGTACTGTTATGTAATACTAATATGCACCACAAGATGGTGCAGTGAGTCACTGTAACCCTTATTTATGCGAGTGAGGCATAAAGAACATAGGTAAACACGCACTGGTCAAATATTGCCCCCCACCCCACCTTGGTGAAAGTATTAGTTAAATTCTAAGAAAAAGTTCCTTTAAGCAACATAGCAGCATCTGTACTGTTAAAAAAATAAGCTATTAAGACCTTTATTGAATGACTAAAATGCTACATATAACACATGCCTGGCACTATGAAATCTAAATGTAACTTTTTTTGGTATGTTGATTAGTTTATAACATTTTTTACAGTTTGCGTAACATTTTTGTACATTTGTTTCTAATGTTTAAGGAAAAAAAATTCTGTAAATTCCATCAGATGGGGTTGTTGTAAGTTCATGTTTATACCTTTGGGGGCGCTACAACTCGCTTTTGATCAGTTGTGGTTATTTAATCTTATAGGTAGAGTCAGTCATTTTTTTAGGTTATTTAACAGAAAGAAGGAATGCTGTACTCATAAATAATACACTGATTAGTGTGTAATTAAATCTTCAATTAAATCCAGTTGAAGATCTGGACATCGACATTCTGCCTGTTTTATGTATGTGGTTAGGCACGCACGTAATACATCTTGTAAGTTACTTCGGATTTTAGGAATACTAATGGCTCTTTCAAACTGTTTTTGACCATTTAACATTTGTTAATGCATATTTTCAATATCTCTTTCTCATTATCACTTCCTCCTCCTCTTCCTTTTCATCTGCCTCCTCCATCACTGCTCTCCCCGCCCTCATTCCCACCTCATCCTCTTCCTCCTCATCTCAAAGCCTCATCTCCCGAACTAAAGTCAGGGCTCTAACACATGAAAGCATCCATAAACATGCTCATTTATTCCAGATATTGTCACAATAACTTATTGTCAGCAGATTAGACCTGCGACACTCACAACAATCACCACAGCAGCTGGTTATAAGCTAGCAGTATGCCAGCTAATGTCAGGCCTGAGAGTTGGAAAAATCCCACTTTCCCTCTGATAAACAGTTTGATTACATTCTCGCATCATATGAGTTTATTCACTGAGCATCACAGTCCACGAAAGATGCATCCCCATCACTAACAGCAGCTAACAGCAGCAAAAACAGCAGCACATACTGGCAGAAGAGTTCCAGGTCTCCTCAACAACTCAGTATCGCTGTCATCGGTCAGAAATGAGCTCCTCTGACTCAGTGACTCACACTGGACTCTTTACCCAGAGTTTTACAGCCTTCTCCAGAGTACACAGACGTGGATACATACTGACAGCTGAGGTGACTGACAGACAGCCTGCACCCACTGCCGATGAGCAGCAGCCAGAGTTAGAGAGCCGTAAGAAAACAGAACTCAGTCGACTGCAGTCTGCAATCTACTGACATCTAGTGGTGAAAATGTTACACGCTTGAACTTCAGAATCATCAAAAACTAGGACATTTTTGTGGGAGTGCGACCAAACGTATTGAGCAGTGGCATGAGCAGTTTTTGGATTATCGCAAAAAGAAAAAGGAAAATTGCTAAAGGAGCTCTGGAACTGCCCAGCTGTCATAATGTTCGGTCTTCTTATAGCTTCGCTTTGATTTTGTTAAAAAACAACAAAATACCAGATTTTGTCATCTCCTGTCAGTCAAAGCTTTCACAAACTCAGTGGAGCAACTCCAGTGATTATTTTGTGAATCTGATACCTTCCAAGTTTGTGACAAATTATTTTGGGGAATCCAAACTTCAGAAATGTTTGTGGAAACTCGATGCCCTTATCTACTGTCCCAAATTTAAACATTTTTCCGACTCCGAGGGTGCTATGTGGGACTAAAATCAATGATTTTAAAGAAGAGGTGAACTGGGTCTAAGCTGAACACAAAACATATGAAACTCAATGATTTTTGGTCATTTTGCCTTTTGTACACCATCACAGTGGATTTTAAATCCAGCTGTGTTCAAAAACCTGTGGAACTGTAGGAATAGTGAATAAAGACAAACAGCTGGCATTATCATACAGGGAAGCTAACAACCCGCACTGGCAAATTTTTAAAACTTATCAACTGCTGTTGTAGAGTACAGCAAGTACACGGTAAAATAACACTTAAACCCGGCTCCTCATACAGATGTTGTGATCTGCAAGCTGCTTTGCAACCCGCCTTCTCCTTCAGTGACGTGTCTGACTCAATCAGTGCCATATCCGGTCACTGATACCTTCTCTAGTCTGTGCTGGGGGCCTTTTGTTAACACTCCTCTGCACATTTTAGGAGCTTGGAGGTCCCAGAGCAGAGTTGTGCTGCCAAATAAAAATCCCTGCAGATGGAAATAATCTGATCCTGATTGTAGAGGTCCTGCCTGAATAACAGATTTAGAGAGGAGTACACGACGTTTTGTGATTTTTCATGAGCTCTGACAGACTTTGGACTGACTCTAAAATCAGATTCCTGGATTTGAGGGGATAAATTGTGATAATACAACAACAATTTTGGAGGATGCCGTAAAAACAAACGAATGCTGGAAGCCCCATATCAAATTTGATCCTTTTTTTTTCAAAAGAGAAAGTTGTCCTTCCTGTACGAGACTGCCTATAATGTGTATTCTTTATATTCTGAGTAACGTTTTACATCACAGAGTGGAGCTGAAGCAGCTGTTGCAGCTTAGTGAAGTCCTGCTGGGAGCCCAGAATCTTCAGTTCCGGCTCTGGACTCCAGAGTTAAAGGGAAAAGTCTGACGCGGGGTTTCGTTTACTAGACTGTGTAATATTTTCCCATTGATTCACAGAATGAAAAGGGGGCAAAAGCCTCTGAGTTCCCCTCCACTGATCCCCCCGCCTCACGAAAAGCGGCCCCGCTCTGCCGCTGTCTCCTCGCGGCCGGGACGCACAGAAGCCCTCCATCACCGGAAAGGAATGCAGAAAACTATGTAAAAGTTTCCGAGTGTGTGAGTCCCTGCGTGCGTGTTTGTGTGTCTGCCTGCATTTTCAGAGGTTACACATCACTTTTTGGCCCGGCTGGATGTCGTAAGCGCTCGCGGCGGGGCAGGCAGAGCTGGGAGCAGCCCCCCTGTTAAGTAGCAGATTGTGTGGAGACTCTTCCCACTTGGAAGGAGGCTCGCCGACGCGTCTGGGAACCAGAAACCCGCGGACCTCTCTGACTTCAACAGCGGACCACCTCACTCTCCCTTCTGTCGGGCTGGGGGTCTAAAGCGACGGCTTTAACCTTTTTATTTTCATTTTCTTTTTGAACACGACTAAAATCCCGCCAGTCGCCTCTATAGGTCAGTCCTGCATGTTTTTTTTTTAAATGAATTTTTGGTGCCATCTGAGGGGGATTATTTTTTGTCACCACTTAATTCATTTCAGATTTAAAAGTTGTGTTATTCGAACTCTGTAAAATGACCATCATTTTTATATTTGTTGGGAATATTTCGTGAAACGGGTGGATTATTTCTGGACATTGCCGTGCGCAATTACGCACGGCGCCAGGGCTTAATTCTCCATTATGCTAGAGTGTGGAAAGACTTTGACGCCCATTAGAGTGGGTATTAAATATTTGATTGACTCTGCAGAGTAAACGCACCCTAAATTGAGCTCCTGTAGAAAAGCTCACACGGAACGAAAAGAACGATTTGCCTTCGTGCGCCTTTATTCTAACAGGTTGCTCATTAAGTTCGACCCAACTCTGCCCTTCAAAGGCTTCGGTGTGTCGGTTTTGGTGAGTTTTAGCCATTTACACACCGAAGCCTGCCGTTTTGTCGCTGTTCCTAAAAGTGTTTCAATTGTCAGGATAATTTTGTGACACGTTCCTCTCTCCAAAGCTGCGCTTCTGGTTATTTTTTTAGGCCTGAAGTAGATTCAGATGGAGTTAAAGGCGCATCAATGAGCGCTGAGGTTCACCTTCAGGTAGCATGAAAGGCTCATGAAGCTGCTCTTGAAGTCTAACCGCCTCCTTGGTTCCTCTCGTAGCTTCATTCATGCGCTGCTGAGACCAGAGAGGCTGAAGATGAAGAGCAGGCTCTCTCTGGCGGTGGCTGCTGCCCTCCTGGCGCTGCTGCTGTCCTTCTCTCAGGCCCAGGGTCAAGGTAAAGCCGCTCCCCCTCCTCCTCTTCTCTTTGATCCAACACATCTGACTTCTTCCACCTCCTCTCGCCTCTGACCTCCTCTTCCTGCTGTGTGCAGCTGCATTTTTAGTCTAAATAAATAAATGTAATAAAATCCATAAAGCAAATGTGTTCCTGTGAAGTGATTTGTTTCAACTTCGGATTTTAACTTCTGACTGATGATTTTTAATGATTGAATAATTCACTTTTCCATCAGGAATTTCCTACTCGAAGAGAAAAACAACCTCAACTTGAAGCATATGACTTGAGTTTCTAGATCGAAGCTTTTTATTGAACTTTTTGAAAGCAGTTTAAAGCGTGACGTGATGTAGCTCAGACTTATAGATGTGGCTCCATGTTGGTGATTAACAAGAAAAATATGATCTACGGTGAGAATAGATTTTTCCACCTTCCTGTAATAGAAGAAAACTTGAGCAGTCTGGTTCTTCTTTCATCTTGAAAGACAGTATAAGATTCAAATGAAATGCAGTTTGAGGTTTTTAACAGCAGGCAGCGCCCTTGCTCAAAGTCCCTGACAGTCTCGTACTACAGATTTACATTCCTCCAGTTTCAGAAAAGCAGGAGAGAGAAAAAAGGAAAAAGCCCAGACGGCACGTGGCCAAGTTTCCTCCCTGCGTCCTTTCTCCTGATGGAACAGAAAGACAGAATATGAGTTTCACATTATTTTCCAGAGCTTTTAGAGGTTAGGAGAGGAGACAACTGTCTGCACTGGAGCTCTGGATCATCTCCGAATGAAAGGAGAAGAAAGAGCACAGTGAAAAAGAGCCTTCTTCTTCCTCTCTCCTTTCCAGGAGAGTTTCTGACCTTCATGGCCCAGCAAGGCCCCGTTACTGTGTGGGTCACAGCACAGTAACGGGGCCGTATATGCTCCGTAGTTGGACCTGCAGGCTGAAACACCGTGGTGATGAAAAAGCCTTCGATCAGAAGGGGCTCTGCTCTAAACTGTCACATTTCTGGTGAAGAAGTGCAGAATAGAAGCAGCTTAGAGCTGAGCCCCGGCTCCCCGAAGCTTTCAGACTTGGATGGCTGCGTGTGCGGATGGTGAGCGTGCGTGCTTGGATTAAAAGTTTGTCGGGTAGTTTTTGGCTCTCATATCCCCCCGTTCGGAAACAGAAGCAGCAGTCTGCCCCTCTCCCCTGTGGCCCTTGAATTGATTCACCAGGTTGGTGGTTCCTCCATTTTTAACGTCCTGTAACCTTCCCCGGTCAAGCCTTGGCCCCGAGTCTTGGCTTCACGACAATATTTTACAGTGATATTCTTCAGCCCAACTGGTTGGTGGTCTAGAAATCCCGGCTAATCTATAAACTCTAGCTAGATCATCTGTGTTTAGATGGATTTAATCTGTGCAGCTGCAGAGGTTCACGAGATGATTACAAACTGCGGAGCTCAGGTTACCTGCTGCGAACATGTGCCGATAAACGTCCTCCAGCATGAAAACATTAAGAACGAGACACACATGTAGCGCTTTGATTTCATATATTTGTCTTCACAGTCAACAAAATCCCATGAAAAGACTCCACTGCTGCCCAAACAGTCACCGTAGGGACACTGAGTCACATGACCTCTGTTTCCGGCAAACATGGGCACCAAGTTTGCGTTAAATATAGTCCCAGATGTGTTTTCTCCTGGTTGTTTGCTAAAATCTTCAGCTTTGAGCAGCTGTTTGTGGGGATTACTCAATCATTTCAACACATGTAAACTACCTGGGAGCTTTGTGTGGGATTTATTGACAAGAAGGAAATAACTGAACAGCATTATTGGCAGTTGTCAGGAAGAAAATTGCGCGTCCTGTTATAGAAGCAGATTTGCCTGACTTTGTGCCCGAGCCAGCCACACAGCTGCATTTATATTTCAGCTACTTTAAGCCTAGTCATGACTGAAGGCCTCTTTTGTTACACTGAGTTAGCATCATATCTTTATGGTGAGCTAGCACGTCACAGATAAGCATCCCAACCTGAAGAATATCATTCTAAAATATTTTTGAAATACAGTCTGTGGTCCTTCGTGTACATGGAAACTTTTTGTCCATTGTTCCAAGTTGTTGTAAACAACTTTTCATGTACACGTGCATGATCTGCTTGTTCTGTTGCTTGTGTAAGAACTTGATAACATACGTATAGAGATGTGCTCTATGAATAAATATAACCATTATCCTCCATGTCAGCTTGGTTTGCTGGTTATAACATGACAGACCAGTGGTTCTTAAACTATGATCTGCATCCCAGAAGCATTCGTGGAGTCTGAACTTTATGCTAAATTTCCAGCAAAGGTAGATTATGGACACTTTCTTTAGGCTTAAATAGTTTAAGAACCTTTGGTGTAGATTTTTTTTGGAAGCACTGGAAAAAGATGTACACATGTCTGCACTGACGTTGTGTATTCTTTTATGCGGTTTGCAATGGAGACGATGACGGCGATCACTCAGATCTTTATCCATTGTATAATCAATACTTTTGTTTGTTCAATTCAACATCCTGTGTTGGATTGAGGTCATGGACAGACCGCTGGATGTCCGTCGGTCCATGTTAGAGTTCATTGACAGGACGGGATCGTGGCTGGTGATTTCCAAATAAAAATAAAAAAGGCTTCCACCATTGCATCACCAGCCAAAACGATTTCTGGATTCAAAACATTAAAATGGTTTTGATAACCCACGTTAATGGAAGCGACATCATCTGCGTCCACGACAGGTGCGGAAGCAAAACAAGGCCAAAACAAGTTCATTTTTAAAAATAGAATTATACATTATTATTCTTTTTGTGGCTGCTGCTCCCTTTAAATGCACCATAAATTATATATTGTTTTTTCTCAGTTAATGTCGAAATTTAAACACCAAGTAACAGCACAGAAATCTTAATGAGAAAACATTTTGTTCCTTGAAACTATTCTTAAACATGAGCTACACAGAAAATTGAATCCATGCAAAAATAAAAAAGCTGATGTTAATTTGCTCAGAGTCAATTGGACATTTCAGGATCTGAAACCAGAAGGTCCCACAGCTGAGTCATGTGACTGAAAGGGCCCCATGTGATCGAACTGAGTAATACAATAAACTGCTGACTGATTACCCTTCATGTCCCGGGTCTTTCATGTTTTTCACATTTTCAGTATGGTAATGGCCGCCTGTATCTGAGCATTTTTAATATCACACTTTTTAAAAAAAAAAATCTGACTTTGTCAATCATAAAAGGCGGGCGGGTAAATCCACATTAATATAACACATATTCCTAAAAGACCTCAAAAGCTTTCACATTAATTTGGCCTTTGTTTTTTGCTTCTGCAGTCGTGTTCATACCCTAAATTCACCAGATATTATTTTTTGAATCCTTTGTGTGTCCCTCCTAAGTGTTACACAATGTTGTGTCGTTTTGTTGTGTTTGGCGTCTGGCTGTGTTGCCTGACTTGTTGACCGTAGCCACACGAGCCAAACGGAGGTCATTTTCTGTCTTCGAAATGGCTTTCCTCTCCTTTGTAGTCTGGTGTGTCGTGTCGTTTGCACCAACAGTGAACTTGTCTGACTTCGCTTTGGAAGTGTTGACTGTTGGGAGAAGCCTGCCATATTCATCACTACAATACATTTGTCTCTTAAAGATAAGGAACTAACTGCAGTGATGCTTTCTCTTCACAGTGGACCCTCCGTCAGAATTAAGATTTAGGATTTTAAGTGAGAGCTCAGTGGAAATGATGTGGAGCAGACCACGGTCCAGGATACAAGGCTACAGAATTGAAGTGACCTCAGACACAGGTGGGTGCTCATTAACCTGCGGGTCCTGTCCTGCCACGCTCGTGTCTCGTAAAGACTTCACTCGCCCTGACAAGACTCAACATTTAACGCAATTATCTGAAGATTTCTGAAGACACAAGTTTAGCTCCAGGAGCTGCTAATGACAAAAAAAGGGAAAAAAACATTATGAATGGCGAAATGCAGTCATCGGCTGCCAGCGCTGAACTTTGCCAGCACCCACATGGCAAATTATCTGTGGTACTTCGGTTCAGGCATGCACATGTCAGACTTTTCATTTCACAGCTGAGATATTTATGCAGATATTTAAAAAGAAGAGCTATTATTTCAAATGATCCAAGACTTTATCCAAAATAAGCCGGTACTGTGAGAAAGGGCGTGTGCTGTTTGAACATGCTCACTGTTGTAGCTCTGAGATGGCTAGCTTGTAAATGCTATATTGTGGCAGCTAACTGAGCTAACCTACCGATAGAGCTAACATTAGTTTCCACATTGATGGTCACCATCTCGTATTTCTGAAGACTTCTGCATTATATGTAAGGAAGTAAAAATTTATTTGTATAGCACATTTCAGCGGCAAGGCAATTCAAAGTGCTTTACGTCATAAGATAATCAAACAAATGTGCGGTAAAATCATTAAAAGCATTAAAGCATCAGTGAAGTACACCACACAAAATCATAAAAACCATCAAGCAGATACACATGATAATCACAGGGAGATGGTCAACGTGTAATACGATATAAGATATTTTGTTTAGAGCAGCTTTCACCCGGATTACTTTGAAGACTATTCATCAAAAGCATCTTTAAACAGGTGGTTTTCAGCCTGCATTTAAAGGAATTTAGTGTATTTAATGTAAATCCAAAAATTATGATGATTATGAGTTGCAACTTCTCAGATATGTTCATGTATTTATTAACACTTTTTAATTTCCAGGGGTAACTGCTATACTGCTGCTGACACAGCTGTTAGCTTTTATATGTATATTTATCAGCAGACCGATTTAACACTTACATAGTGCTAGCTAGCTCACCAAACTAGTTAACTCCCAGCACTTAGCTTGCATTTTTATATTAACTAAGAAACAGGAGTAACTGATTCCCAATATAGCTAACTGCTAGAACTAACGTTAGCCTTTAATTTAGGGTTGCCGCCCATCCCGTAAAATACGGAATCGTCCTTCATTTGGCAAACGTTGCGTCCCGTATTGCACCGATAAGGGGCGCGATTCGTTCCGCATTTTCAAAAATGTCCAGTACTCATCTCTGTCACTCACACATCAACACTAAATGTGACAATTAAGCCTAAAATAGAAAACAGGAAATACTGAGGCCAGCTAAATTGTTGTGGATCCTCTGAGGACCCCCCGGCCTGCTGCAGACTGATGTTGCCTGGTGGCGGCGCCGTCGTAGTTTCTAGTGACAGACACCACACACCTGCGCCTTTTAAAAATGTCCACTACTACACCCGACACTCCACCACGTCCCCATGAAAGCGTATGCAAAGATAGAGACGTGAGTGGGGAGACGCGCACCCATGGCTGAACAGCGTCAGTGGGGGTGATGCAGAAATAACTGAATACACTGCAGTATTAGTACACATATATGCGGCCATTGAAAGAACAAATGGTGCCAATAGATAAACAGTAAACCTCTGATTGTTGAGACTCTGGGAAAAAAATTATGTCCCACTAAAAAAGTGCAAATTCCATTGCACATTACTTGTAAAAATTCAAAAAACATAACTGGGGGTAGTTCTCTGAGAGATTTCGGCACTAATATTAGGATTTCTAATTTTTTGATTTCTATGATTTTATGATATGCGGGCGTCCAGAAAATCATTTGTCCCAAGACACGAGTCTATAATTTTGATTTGATGAAAAACTGTTTAAAAGTCTTTTTAAAATGTGAAATATCTCAGCAAGGTGAAAGAGAGAAAATGAAAAGTCAAAATCAAGCTAAAAGCTCGAAGGTTTTAGCAATATTTACTATAAATTTGTGCTCACTTAAATTTTGTCCCAAGTTTTTGTCAACAGATTTTTATTTTATTTTTTTTAATAAAAAAGCAATAAAACCAGGAAACTCATTCCTGAGGATCTTCCCCCAATCTTCCAAAACAGTTTGATGCAACAGGGCCAAAAAGCTCCAGTTAGTGTATTGTTTTGATTATAATATTTAAAATTAAACTCCTTTCAATATTATAGCAACCATAATGTGTCAGTACCAACTAATGTAAATAAGAAGAATTATTTTTAATTACTGCATAAATATATGAATTCTAAGTGGAGGCAAGCGATGGGTGTCGGCAGAGGTCAAGAAAAAATTCTACCGTCAACAACTTTTTATACCTCTTTGTCACCACAATCTGACATCAACACCGTCAGAAACACTGACGGTGGAGACTTGTGGCTTAACGGTGTCGACAGCAAAATAGTTCACAACAAGGTTAATTTCTGGATTTGATGGAAAAACACAAAACCAGAAACTTGCACCATTATGCTGTCTGATTGGCAATTTTCTATAGTGCAATTAGTTTTTAGTATTTTTTTCTATTTAAAACGATTATTTTTTAAATAAAGCAATAAAGTCTTCATTGCTAAATAAATATCCCCCTTTACAAAACAAACAAATAAACATGAAATGTGAGTCGGGCGAATTGGGCCATGTTGGTCTTGGCCCTGGGAAGCCGAGGTGGGCGTCCCTTATTTTCACCTGTGAAAGGTGGCAACCTCACTTTTATTCCTATTAATTAGCAAATGTACCGGTCACAAACTTTTGGCAATGTTAGCAAATAAGCTAACTGACGTCACTAATGCTAACTTGCTAATACGAGAGCCATTTGTGTCAAAAGAATAGGGGGTAAATGTGAAATTTGGTCAAGCTGTGCAAACTGGGAAGATTTAAAATTACATGAAACAGACATCAAAACTAACTCTTTTAACTTAAGTGTTTTACCAAGAAACAGGCCTAACATATTCATATTTAAACTTTTTTTCTGGTTAAAAAAAACGTTTAAAAAAAATAGAAAGAAAGAAAAGAATAAAAATTAGCAGAAAATTTTAGTTTGAGAGCTTTACGGCAGGATTTTCAAGTCCTGGACAGACTTCTCTAGTTCTGATATTTATGTTAAGCTGGGCTGATGTAATGCTGGACAGACATTCAATGTATATCTCAAACTTGGAAACAAATAAGTTGCTCAAAATGCAGAAATAGTCTTTATTCTTTGTTCATATATTACATTTTTTTCCACATTAAACGCATCTCATTCACACGCAACTGTTAATTTCTATTACTTGAGGCTAAGACATTTTAAACAAATATTTACCATTCGTTTTATGGAAGATTTAATAGTATTAAAGGGTTAAAATATTGCGTATATGTTCATAGTAACATGAAACGTTTTTATCAGATTGAATCATACTCTTGTGTGTTTACATGGCTATTCCAGTCCCCGGGTCAGCAGTCAGAATCAGGTTTTTCTGAAGCCCTGTTTGGACTCTTGGAGAAATCAAGTCATGTAATAGTTTCCTAATGGCTTCCCTATGACTTTGTGCATTCTTGTAGGAGAACCAACAAAAGAATTTACTCTGCCTGCATCTGCCACTAAGACCTCCATTTCAGAGCTGACTCCAGATGTGGATTATGTCGTAACGATAACTGCGTACGCTGGATCAGAGGAGAGTCTGCCCATCTCCGGCCAGATCACACGTGAGTCACCGGGAATTTGTGTGCTTGTGGAAATCAATGCCAGATGTCCAGCCAAAATCTTGTGAGCTTTATCAGCAGCTGGTCAGTTTTTGGCACGTGTTGGCCTACAAACCAGTACTGAGTGGACAGAATGACAGCTACACCTGGCAATGTAATGTCGATCTATATTACACTGCCAGGTGTATCTCTGTTACTAGTGCATTTTTATCACATAATTTCTACATTATTTTCAGTATTTCAGTCGGGGTTTCAGTGCAGCAGATTTGCCTTCATTCAAGGAAACAACCTCTAATTTATTTACTTTCATAAATTGCTTTGATTTGGCTTAAAAATAGGTTTGCACTTAATTCTTCATCCTGGAAACAGTAAATCACAAAGCAATCTCACCACAAGGCCCATTTAGCATGACATTTGGAATGAGTTAAGACAATTTCTAGCTTTGCCAAAGCTTAAAAACTGTAGACTAAAAGTCTGACTTGACAGTTTTGTGCAACTCTGCAGCACAGGGAGCCAGCCAGAACAGATTCCAGCTGTATAGATTTTCCATCCTGCAGGAGAATATCATGCAATGTGGTCAAAAGTGCAAGAAAAAAGCCACAAAACTGTCCTGCTGATGAGACTGTTTTCACTGGTTATTAGTCTGACAGTTAGTTAGGAAAGAGAGAAAATTGTCTTTGGCTTCTTCACTGATGCCATAAATTCAAAAGCAACAACAAGACAATTGAAAACGGCCACAAGGAACAAGAAGACAACAACAATATGACTTCAAAGGTGTTTTTAAAAGGAAAATCTTTATGAAATATAGAAGGGACTGGGATTACCTCCCAAGAAGCCTCAAGATAAATATGACAAGATTTTTCATGACAGAAGAAAGACACCATGAATTTTATTTTCTAGCTCAAATTGTATTCTGCAAAAGTAATGGCTACATTAGGTTGTGTGATGAAAATTTATAAGTGGGCAATGCTTTGTTGGACCCTTTTGCAACTCAGAATGAACACGGTTTGTCCCTCTGTATGGAACGAAACACATAAATGCACAAATACAACCGTCACACACTACAGCTGAGCAAACACAACATCCAGATCATACGAGACGACTTCAGGAACAAAAAGGGTTTCATAAAAACGTCAGATTGACCACAGGTCCTATTTTCTCTGTCCTGAAACGCTGACTTAAACTTTCCCACAGTAACCAGTTCTGATTATACCAG
Organism: Bujurquina vittata; assembly: GCA_015106715.1. NCBI lineage: Eukaryota > Metazoa > Chordata > Actinopteri > Cichliformes > Cichlidae > Bujurquina > Bujurquina vittata. Next base: position 44,455 of record VUQK01024228.1, read on the forward strand.
GAAACAGGGACAGCATATTTAAAGGCACTTTGTGTAATTACCCTCTCCAAAATCAAACTCAAATGTTCACCACCAGGGGGCAGATCCCCCTCAGCGCACCCAGGGGTAAAATGCTTCATCGTGGTGGTGAAAGATTTGCCTACATGTTCCAGAATCTACTTTTTTTTGGTCTTTTAAGTACCTTTAAATAATGTTTGCATTTATTTGCCGCAACATTTTTACATGAAAGCATAGACTCGGCCCTAGTTCAGGTTCCCTTCACCACCAAACAGACATTTTGGACTTAGAGCCACAGCAGATGATGGGCTTACTTTAATTCTCCAGACATCTTTTAAACACAGGAATCTAATCATATTCTGAGGAAATAATTGTAAAATACTGTGAGGCTGACGTCCATGCTGATTATGGCTGTTACAAATACACGAGCCCAAGGTTTGCACATAAAAACCAACCAATAGGAAAAGTCTTCGCGATAGTAGCTTGTATTTTATTTAGCCGGTGGTGAATCATGAAGAGCAGATCTCAGCAGAGTGGCAGCAGGAAGAAAGGAAAGGTTCGGGATTGTCAAAACCTGGATTAGGGCTTTATGGTGTTTCCAAGCACATGTACGAAATGGGACACTGACCCAGATTTCAAGCTTTGTCTGAGGTCTTCGCTGACATCATGGCAGCAGTTTTTGGTGGGGACGCTTGATGATCTGAGAGGCCCTCAGAGCTTGAGCTTTGCTGGAAATCCGGCACAAACTATGACATCAACCTGTTAGTTTGTCCATTTGGGAGCTCATTTGCAAGTTTGTTGTATCTACGAAAAGGAAAAATTGCTTCAGAAACCCTCTGATGAGAGAATAAATCCTACGTAGGGAAATTAGAGGTCTGCCTTCAGATGAAGAAAAACAGTGACAGAAAATGATCATTAAAATGTCATCACTGTAAAGATATTGGGTTTCCTGAGGATAATTTCAGCACAATAGACCACATGAATTGTCTCAGACTGTAATTACACCATAGTTTCATTGTCTTTCAGTTGAATCAAGTGGAAGCACGAGAGGAACCTCCAGGAAACCAGACCCATCAGATTCAGTCAGTGAGTACTTTTGTCCACTTAATTAATTTGACCAGAGGTTTCACGTCCTGCTCGCATAATGAGTTATAAATCTGCTGCCGTTCCTCCTGAACTTTCTGTACAATGGCCCTTCTTCTGGGCGGCGTTCACCAGCGTGAGCTCAGCAGCAAAGGAAGGCTCTACAAACACCCCATTGTATAGCAATAATCAAAATTAGGCCCTCATAAATCTCTGAAGGATTTGGTCATCGGTTTGGTTCCCTGCCGAGGAGTTATGCCAGTGCGGAGGAAGCTGCACATGCTCAGTGCGGCGGGGGTCATAGGTGGGGCTGGAGATTGCTGCTGTTGGAGCTGTGGGAGCGAGCTGAACCCAGCCCTGAAGTGCTGAGAGAAGTGGAAACCATTACCGATGCTGATTTACAAGAGCGCTGCTGCTGCCGCTGCTGCCCTGGCCCCTGTTCTGCACACGATGACGAGATTGTGCTGATTTTTCCTTCTCTCCATGAGAGGAAAGTCACGAGGAAACTCCCAGAAAGCAGGAAAACGGAGAGACAGTGAGGTCTGATTCAACACACCGTGTCTAAAACAGCAGCAAAGTAATGAATATTGACACTGAGGTGATCTGAGAAAAGTGAATAAGGGCGAAGTGTCATTCTTCAGAGATATTGGACCACAGGAACAACAGATCTGCTTAGAGCAGGGGTCTCAAACTCCAGGCCTCGAGGCCCGGCGTCCTGCAGCTTTTAGATGTGTCCCTGATCCAACACACCTGAATCAAATGGCTGAATGACCTCCTCAGTATGCAGGCGAGTTCTCCAGAGTCCTGCTAATGACTTCTATATTTGACTCAGTCCAGCAATCTAAATACCACAAAGTAAAATTTCAGCAGTTAAGGTCTGGTTAACTAGACATATGCCACTTAACAACTTCATCTTGTATGGTTAAGGTCCTACTCTTTTAGAGAGAGAAGCCCAACCACCAGAGGACAGCAGCAGAAGATATGAAACATTTGGGTTCAAAGGCGAACCAGCACCGCTCAGCTGTGTTTGGCATGATGATGCTGAATGAATGAACAACTCCTGAAACCTCATTTAGTTGTTAGCAAAGGCTTGTTCTGGTGCTCAGAAAAGCTTCAAATCCATGAGCGGGATATTTACTGACATATTTTAGTGTGAACATATAGTGTACATATCCTCCACTTCCTGTCACTCTTGCACTTTTTTCCTCAGAATGCTCCGTCAGCGCCATCGGCGATGTGGTGTTCTTAGTGGACGGTTCCTGGAGTGTCGGCAGGCCGAACTTCAAATACATACGTGCCTTCATCTCAGCGGCGGCCGGAGCCTTTCAGATTGGCGAGGAAAAAACCCGGGTGGGCGTGGTCCAGTACAGTGACGACGCCCGGACTGAGTTCAACCTGAACGAACACCAGACCCGACCGGCGCTGCTGCGGGCCATCGGCTCACTGCCGTACAAAGGAGGCAACACCAATACAGGTGAACTGTTAATGCCTAGAAAAGCAGGAGCCGTGTGATGGTGCTGGTGCAAAGTGGCTTGGGAGGCAGAAAACTTTCTTCAGATTTCTTGTTTTACTCGCTTTCTGACACCCTAAGAGTATTTGCTGAGTCAGATTGGCCTGGGACACTTCAAATCAGCATAGAAACACAATTTTAAAGGTTGTGTTTATCTTTGGTAGCTAGCATAATAGTTTTTTAATAGATCGCTGTTAAAGAGTCATTTGTTCTCGTGTCTCACTGGGCTCGCTTGACAAATATGCAAGCAAATCTGCGGGGTGTAAAAACACATCCATTAATGTAAAGGGAAACAAAATTATAATCACATTACACAGTTTAACTTGTTGAAAAAGCAATAAACACACTCCTGCCAGGGCTGCTTGACCCAAAAGGGGATTGTTATAAAGTGAAGTCATTGAAATAGTCAGAAACAGCATGAAACGGAGGAACTGGAGTGGAGGTGGGTTGCAAAGTGGCTTGCAGAGGTAGCAGTAGCTGAAGCTGAAGCAGCTGAAATAGTGCACCCTGTGAGATCAGCTGAATTTCAACCACAGCCTGCTGAAAGCGTGCTCATTTTATATCCATAAACTTCACAAAGAGATCACATATGAAATGTTCAGAAGGCAGACCAAGAAAATTACAAGTAATATGTAATTTAATCTAAAAAAAAAAAACACATTGAAGTTCTAGCAAAGCTCAAAGAAAACATGATAAATGGAGGCGCCTCAGGGACATCAGTGGTAGAAAGCTAATCAGGATTGTGTGCCGTGCTTCATCCTTCTGTGATATCTCATTCTGCATTTTGCTTCTAAGATCCCCCAGTGGAGTAAAACTGTTCTCTCTCATTGGTACAGGCATCGCTCTCGACTACATCCTGAGAAACACTTTCATCGAGGCGGCCGGCGCCAGAAACGGGTTCCCCAAAGTGTTGGTGATCATCACAGATGGCAAATCTGAGGATCCAGTGGAGAGCTATGCCAAGCAGCTCCAGAGCATGGGGGTGGAGATCTTTGTCCTCGGTACGTCGCCAGAACACGTTTATTACATTGCACGTTACATTTTCCATTCGTATTTAAAACTTTTAGCAGGGGTTTGTAAAAAGCGACCTGTGGTGACGTGGTAATGGAACAAGGTTAAATTCCTACATCATTAACCTACAAGCAAGTGATAGCAGGTTTTATGTGTGTTTATTCTCCGGCTCAGACTTTCCACAAACTCAGACGAAGGAACACCACTGGGATGTTGCTATGGAGTTAAAGAGGGCTGGTGGTTCAGTAATAATAACAGCTCATGTGGAAACAGATCACTGATAGAAAACTACTTAGTGAGACATGAATGGTTTTCAGTTTTTTCCGGGGCAGCACTGTAAACTTCCCCAGCGTTCCCTACAGACATCAAATCAGCACGGCCATCGATTTTCTGGAGGTTTTCCATGTTTTAAAGGGATTTTTGAAGGCGGAGTTAGGTGGAGCTTTCTTACAGCACACAATAACATGGATTCATTTGGCAGTTTTGGGTTTAGAACTTTTTTGGGACTGCAATCGCCCATTTTATCGAAACACTGTAAGGTGTCACACGCACTATTGGAGGAAGTAATGGTGGATACTCTGTCTGGGTTTGAACCCCAGCCCCACCAAACATGTGAAAGAGCCTTAACCCATATCATGGATGACCCTGTCTAAAAGCGATAAAAACAGTGGTTAGTAAGCGCCTCTCTCTCTCTCAAGGAGAAAGTTCACATGATACCATTTTTTTATTCAAACTTTAAATAAACTGTAATCCTTGAATGGGTAAGGCTCTTCCAACAGTGCCACGGTTTTACAGAGGATTATAGCATCATAAAAAACTCTTTTCATATTTACTGCCCATGTTGTCAGACTTTCCAGCCAATGTGGAACAGAAAAGCTGGAGAACGTTTAATATGCAAACGTGGAAAACAAATGCACACTTAACTTTGTTAGAGGTTGCTCGTTTCATCCAGTATTTACAGACCTGGGGCAAAGGCACCCGTTACCTTCTCGCCCGATGCCAGTGACTTTACAAGGACGGCTAAGAATTCAGTGGTGTCGCCTCAGCTTAGCTCAGAATGAGGAATCGTCTCTAAATTTGGCCGGCACTGGCAACCACAACAATTTCCACATGTGTTCATGTGAAGAACCATCCACTCTGCTTTTACCACAGCTTTGAGTTCGCGGTTTGTCTTTTTCCCCTGTAGGTATCCAACAGGCAGATGAAGAGGAGATGAGGCTAATGGCCTCTGCCCCTTACAGCAGTCACATCTACAGTGTGGCCACCTTCGACATGATCAAGAATGTGCAGAGAAAGCTCATTGCCAGGATGTGCGCTGGTGTAGAAGATCAACTCAACGCATTCGTCAGTGGAGATGAACGTACGACGTCCTTAATACTATTTTCATGCCTAGTCTGAGTTGTAAACGTGCATTTTTAGGAATTTGCCTTTTTGGGCCTTTGTTTTTCCTTTTAATATGTTTGAAACCATAATTTTTAGATTTAAAGAAAAATTTAAAGAAAATTCTTTTTGCGTGTGTATGTGAGGTTTCAGCTAGCAGATAATTGAAATGCAAGCATATTACTTCAAATTACTTCAGCATTTTTTCCTGCAAACTTGTGCATCTATTTTAAATTAAATTTGTCAAATATATGATATTATAATTGCGATTCTGTCACTGATTTTTGCAGTTGTTGAGCCAGCCTCCAATCTCCAAGTCCTGGAGGTAGTTTCCAAGTCCATGCGGTTGACATGGGACCCCTCCATTGGGGATGTTTCCGGATACAAGATTCAGCTGATCCCAATGATGGCTGGCGGCATGCGTCAGGAACTGTACCTGGGCCCGGGCCAGACCTCGGTGGTGGCCAGAGGCCTCTCTGCAGATACAGAGTACCAGGTCGTTTTGTTCGCCCTGAAGGGACTGACACCCAGCGAGCCCATCGCAGTCATGCAGAAGACACTGCCAGTTACAGTCTCACTGGGTAAGTACCAAACAATAAAGGTACATATGTACAAAGATACTTCTCTTTTACCACTAGCACAGATTCAACACGTAAAAAGTTGTATGTCATTTAAACTCACTAGTTTAAATGCCAGGCTTCTGAAAGCTAGACTGAGTTTGGTTTGAATTGTCTCATCAAACCTCAACTTGCCATTCAAGCTAAGCTGCAACTTGAAGACTCAGATCTCTGCTGTAAATAATGCAAAGAAACCTGAAAACAGCACATAAGCTCAGACATCACAATGCATCGTCAGGTGTAATCAGAAGGTTCTGAGAAGCTTACCCGATTTAACCCTGCGAGGTCTAAATCATCTTTGATGACAGCTTTAGATTTCATTGTCACTGGATGATAAAGAAACTTTGCATTGTGTTTTTTCCCTATGCAGAGTGTTCCCTTGGTGTGGATGTGCAGGCCGATGTTGTTCTCCTGGTCGATGGCTCCTACAGCATCGGACTGGCAAACTTCGCCAAAGTAAAAGCCTTCCTGGAGGTGCTAGTGAACACTTTTGACATTGGACCAAACAAGGTTCAGATCAGTTTAGTCCAGTACAGCAGGGATCCTCACCCTGAGTTCTACCTGAACACTCATCAAGATCGGAATGCCGTGGTCAAGGCTGTGCGAAATTTCCCATATCGTGGCGGCTCCACCAACACTGGCAGGGCCATGACATACGTCAGGGAGAGGATCTTCCAGGCCTCCAGAGGAGCACGTGCCAACGTTCCCCGTGTCACCATCCTCATTACTGACGGGAAGTCATCTGATGCCTTCCAGCAGCCGGCCACAAGCCTGAGAAATGCTGATGTGGAGATCTTCGCCGTGGGTGTTAAGGATGCTGTCAGAAGTGAACTTGAGGCCATTGCCAATCCACCCGCAGAGACCCATGTGTACACCGTAGAAGACTTTGATGCCTTCCAGAGGATTTCCAAAGAACTCATTCAGTCCATCTGCCTGAGGATTGAGCAGGAACTCCGCAACATCATCCAGAGACGTAAGTAATCCTCTATGCAGATGATACTGCACTGTGTTGGGCTTCTTTTGACTAAAGTGCTTGTGTTTTAGGATGTGAAATGGCTGTGCACCATTTGAATATTTCTTCTGATGTCTGATGTAGCCCTACTTTTTGAATTTTAAAAATTCAACATTTGCTTGGAGAAAAGAAAGCAATCCTTATTTTAATCAGAGTCAGGCTGCTTTAAACAGTTACTTAGATCCTAGTGCGGCCATAAAGGTGGATATTAATCAGTTTTACAGTTTGAATCACCATCAAACATGGTTGAAAGAGCAACGTTAACATGAACTTAACGTGTCTGGACTATCCCAACTATCGCCTCTCTGCCCTCATTATAAACCTGTAGATCAGTTGAAGTCACAAAGCTCACTGGAATAGGAAACACTCCTCAGAGTGGGAAATTTGACATTCTTACGCTTCTCTCAATTAAGAATATCTAGCTCATTTCATTTTTTCAAATCCATGAGATTAAGGCATTGTTCAGCATCATAGCTTTAGGATTTTGAAGCTATATCTGACTTTTTTTTTAATGCCAAGCTGTTGCACCTGTACTAGAGACAATGAATCATAGTCCAATATTCAACTGTGAGCATTTCAGTCCAAAAAGTTAGAGAACCTGCCTTGTGGATGAAAGGAGGCAGGTTTCAAGCCCCAGATAAATATGAGTTATGGTGTTGCTTCTGTAATCAATTTGGGCCTTAATTCTGTGAGAGATCAGTTTGAAGGTTTGAACCTTTCACTGTTGATCTTGGCCTCCAAGCGCTGTTTATAAGACTTCAGAAACCACCAGTCTGCAACACATTTACTGCATTATGACTGATTTCAACACATTTTTACTGCTTTGGCCATTAATTCTGAGGGTTCTCAGTTAGGCCGGAGGGTTCAGTTCTCAGGGTTCTGTTCATGTGCTGAACACCTTTGTTCAGCTCAGTGAGTAGCATTGGCTGGTGTTGGGGAAACAAACAGTAAATTTGAGTACCATACATAAACCCGTGTGCAGTGCCTCTTTTCATGGACTTGAGCCTTATGTTGTCCATGCCGTTTTTTTTATACTGTATTATTTTGGATCAATTATTCTGATTTCCTTTGCAGAGAATCGTTCTCTTTATGTTGATGGATAGAGATCTCTTTATCCTTCCTGTGCTCATTTACCAAATTACATTCAAAGAACTTTGTATGTAAACTTTGTTTAATTATTGGCATAAGATAACTCAAGAGAACCAACAACAGAGCCCCAAACAGCCCACAGTCTATTAGTTTTATTTCTTTAAAAGGCCTTCAAAGATTTCTATTTGTTCAGCAAGTACATTTTTCATCTAAAACTGCCAGAGTGGTCACATAATAATGAAAAAGTACAACATTAAAAACTATAAACAAGTCCAGCATCCTGTTGGTCTCCATTTTTGGGGGGTTAATTTTGGAGATTTATCTTTCCATCTTTATTTATATTAAACACGCTCAACACATGTTGTTAGTTTTTCGAGATTTTGCGCACCAAACAACAGCTTCCTCCTCCTGACCACCGAACTGCCGAAGCTGCTTTTATTTATTTGCATACGGCACTGAGAACCATATCAGTGCTTTTGATCAAGCCATGGGCTCATAACTAGAAATCTTTTTTTCTTTTTTTAATTTGTGCACAAGTTATAAAACCACCAGTTTACTGGTGTTGTAATGAAATCAAGATTTCAACATTTAACTCTACCACCCTGCGAGGTCGGGAAGAGTACCACCAGCCGTCCACATGCGCAGGATTACTGCGCCGAGCGTGCCTCTTTTTAGCCTCAATGTGTAAAACACATGTCCACCTTTTGATCCTTCAAGGACATGTGGAAATGGGGTCAAACAGTGCTCAGCGGAGACGTATTTCCCTTTGTTTAAACCCAGCAGCAGATGACTCAGTGCGTTGCCACACGTGGACGAAGCAGAGCGTCAGGTGTGCTCTCTGTCACGTAAACACAACTTTGAAGTGCACTTCTTTGCGCTGAAGTCATCAGCCACCCCGAAAAGTCTGCTAGTCCAGTTTAAACACGTTAAATCACAAATGCTGTTTAATCCACTCATAAAAGGCCAATAATAATTGCTCAGCCTTTGCCAAAAAGAGCTCCCATGTCTGGCAGCGTTAAATGTGACTCACACCACCTTTGATTGCTGATTATATAATCCTTATATAATAATGACTTTATGTCAACAAAGAGAGTGTGCAGGAGCCCAGCTGAAAGAGCTCTCACAGCAGGCCTCGGTCCTCCTGATGTTGAACGATGACTCTGTCAGAAAGTGTTATCTGCCTCGCAGGTCAGCCCTTCTTCTACTCTTGTCCGTTTAGATGGTGGTCCTGCTGGTTCAAGTGCAGAACCACTTTAAAGCGTCATAAAGGTGCAGCTCAGAGATCTGTATTTTGTGCCATCTGTCTCTAATGTTCTGTGGATAACAGCCTTAGAGAAAAAGAAGAAAATATGAATCGTAGGACTACTTTAGTTTTTCCATTAGAACGACTGAGCTGATTGATGATGCAAGCTTCAGCCTGTTGGCCGGCTGCTTGAAGTAATGTGTTCATTGTGTCTGAAAAAAAATCAATAACAGGGAGATAAGTTGCAAACTTCTGAGAATAAATTAGTCAGGGTTGTGGTGGGTCTAATCTCAAATGACCCAGTGGGAAAAGAAAATCTCGAGCAGCTTGCCGAGTGTGGACCATAAAATCTGCAAGGACAGGACTCCCTAGGGAGCCTTTTCACGACAGGGGGACACCCATAGGTACCACATCTGGAGTGTGCCAGCCAGATTTGGAGAACGATGTCTGTTTTTTCCCTTGTATCAAAGGTGTCACACTCGTATTTTAGGCCACGAACAGCCCAGTTTAACATCAGGACCAGACCCGCAACATGTTACTCATGAGGAACCACCCATTTACAAAGCAGATGACAGAACACCTGAAATATTTCAGTTTCTCCACATTTAGTCAGTGTGTTTAGTTTTTGGAACTAAATTTGATTCGGGTAAAGAATGTCGGCCTCACATTGGGAGAAGCCTCAGAATTGGGGGATGATATGTGGATGTGGGGGTTGTTCACCTTGGTAGCAAACAGTGAGTGGCTCTGAGTTTATGTAACACTTACAAAAAGAGCATAATCACCATTCATCAGAGCAGTGCACTTCATTCAACTGTCTCTCCCTCGTCTCCTTATTTCATAATGAAATAAAGAACTTGCTGTTAAACCTTTTTATTTTAATCTTCCAGAGCTGATCTCACCAAAGGACCTGACCTTCTCAGAGATCGGCTCCAGAAGCTTCCGGGCCTCGTGGAAGACAGACGCCACCGATGTCGAGTCCTATTTGGTTCAGTTCAGGCCAGCGGATGATCCCGACGGGCATTACGTGTCCATGTCTGTGCCCGGGGACTCTCTCACCGCCTTCCTGCCCTACCTCAACCCTTTCACCCGCTACGAAGTAAACATCTACGCCCACTACAAGAAAGGCGAAAGCTTGCCTGTGACTGGCTACCAGACCACGTTAGAAGGTACTTACACCACTTCTTTTGCTTTTCCCTCTCCAGACTGTTAAAATATTACCAGAAGAGAATCAGCATAAAGGTGTCGTGCAGGCATAAACAGGTTAAATGTGACTTACTAATAACGCTCAAATTAAGTTTCAGACCAAACTTGTGATGGAAACACGCATTAAGTGTGATAATGAACAGTAAGGGGTGCTGACTGAACCACAGGTTCATGTTTCCAGGCAGCTGCAGCATGGACCAGTCAGGAGAATAATTGCTTCACTTATGTTGCAGAACAAGGTCCAGTCCGCAACCTCAGAGTGTCTGAGGAGACCACACACAGCTTCAGAGTGTCGTGGCAGCCAGCTCCGGGGCCGCTCATTCGCTACCGACTCACCTATGAGCCGGTGGACGGGGAGAGTTCGAGGATGGAGACGACCACTGTTGGCACAGAGACGACCGCCGTGCTGCCCGAGCTTCGGCCCCAAACCACGTACCGCGTCACCGTCGCTGCCGAATACCCGTCCGGCCTCGGGCCGCCGCTGCAGACCGAGGGCACCACCAAAGAAGGCAAGTGCGGTTATCGACATAGCACGAGAGCCTAGAGTATAATTAATGAAAAGTAAAAGTTGGGCAGCAAACAATTTTTTTTTTTGTATTTTATAGCCTATTTAATATTGGGTGTACGTGCCCAGAGACTGCAGGTAAATCTGGTAAATAAGGCATCTTTTTACTTTATGCCGCTTGACAAATTGCAAAATTATCCTTAAATGAGCACAGGTAAAACCACCAACACATCTTCCTGTCTGCATGAGCCCGAGCATGATGGGAAGTGTGGTGCTAAAGCTGAATAAGAAAAGGCAAATGAAACTATATGGAACAGAAAGAATGATATTTACACTGTCAGCATATTTTCAGCCTAGAACAACACTTTGAACTGGTCCTGTCTTTGCATTAAATGGTTTGACGAGCTATAAATCTCTGTGAGGGTGTGAAGACTGCAGTAACAGAAAACAGGTTCAAAGGGTTAACAGTTAATGAGCAACAGATGTTCTTATAACTAAGAGTTATCTCCTCTAACTGAGCGCAGCTTCAGATTTTTTAAATTTGTTTGGGGCAGAAACTGAGCCCAGAAGTCAAAGTAGTTGGAAAAGAAGCTTCTTGAGTCAGTGGCTCTGATTCCTGGCAGGTGCCTGCAGACATCATTTCCTTTGTGCTTGGGGACTTTAAAAACTCTGAAAATCTAATTGCTCCTTTAAATCACAAAGGCTTTTGGGATGATTAAAACATTCTGGCTCCAAGCTGTCTTTCCGGCTTCAAGAATGGAAATAAATCAGACTTTATCCTGATAGAACGAAGCATCTTTTTAAACTCATCACGCAGCGTTCGGCGTGCGGGAGTGTCGGGAGTCCACGCATTATTTGAAGCCTGCGGTCTTAGCACAACCTGCCTCCCGTCGAGCTCCTCGTCGGATCTGTCCAGCCTTTCAGGGAAAGGAATGAAAACCAGACACGAGCTCAGAGATGGAGATAGATCAGGGAGTGCCTCAGAGGTGATGAACAACAAAGACAGGAAGTTCTTGAGCTTTGCACATTTGAGCACAGGCGGATTTTCTGCTTTTTACAAAAAGATGACTGGAAAAAAACACGTTAGACTGCTGCCTGCCGTGGAAACGGCTCCTCTTAGCGGTTACCTTTCACCTCCTGGTCCTTTCAGCTCCTTCACATGGTGCAGCTGCTCGTCGTCTGAGCGGACTTTATTTCTTTGTTAGTTTTTTTGTACTTTAGACAGTTTATAAAATGAGAAGATTAATCCCAGCTTGCACCTCTTTGACATGAAACACCCAGCTGGCTCTCAGATGGATTTATGCTCCCCCTCATTTGGCTCGTAATGTTGTTCCCATCAGAAAGTTTACTATACCATTACTTTACCTCAAAACTATGAATCGATGCAGAGCCTTGAGGTTTTGCACGCGTTCCCCCCATTTGCTCGCAGCCTTTCCCACCTCCCATGATGCACAGTTACATAGATGTCAGTTTCCTCCTTGTCCCGGTTTTCCTGACTGGTATTTGGGAGAAAGAGTCAGTTTCTGGTCAGAAATATGCCTGCAGTCAGACAAATGCACATGCAGGAAGCTCTAGCAATAAAGCAGTGCCATGACTCACTGGTTTATTTTAACAATTATTTTTCAAAGGGGAAATTTTGAAACACGCTTCACTTCTAGAGACTCTTTGACTAATTTGCGTGCTGGTAGCTGCCCAGTACAAACACAGCTTTCTACTGTGCTGCTCCACTGGAACAACTGGGAGTTCAGTGTGTTGGTCAAGGACTCGTCAGCCTCACAAAATGTTTCTCTTCCAGTCTGTCGGTGCAGATGCATGATGCACAACACGTGGACCTTTTTCTCTGAAACTATTCCTTTATACAACACAGTTTGTGTCACTCATCTGTTTCCATTAGAGAAGCTGTTTTTCTTTGTTTTTCAGGCAAAAAAAAAAAAAAGACTTTTAATGAAAAGACAAAGGTTGTGAAAATTAGCAGAAACTTCTACAAT
>VUQK01024228.1:60959-88796 GCA_015106715.1 Bujurquina vittata
TTTCTTTTTTCCTTTTCCTTTTTTCTTCTTTTCTCTCTTGCCGTGCTTTTTTTTTTTTTCTTTTCTTTTTTCCTGATGCTTCAAGTTGTTGGGTGCTTGCTGGCATAGCATGGAGCAGAGTCCAGAAAGTCCCTATGAAATCTTTTCCTAAACGTTTTTCTTGATGGAAAAAGTCCTGAGGTCAAGATGTAAATGAAGCTCAGAGAATCCAACTAAGTTTCTTAATAATGTGACACAGGGCTATTTATTTATAACAGAAAAAATAATTACATTTATTTCAAACTCACGATTAACAAGATGATAAAGCTCTCATTATGGCTTTATTTCACTCACTCGGGAGCACAGCCGAGGTCTCGGTCTGCTTGATTGTAACGTAAAAACATTACTTCTGTCTAAGTGATGCATCACGTTGCTCTATTTTCCCGCTATAGATAGCAATTTCTTTTAGACTCATCTGGCCACGAATCAGTACTTTAAACCCGGGACGTCTTCCAAAACAAGCTCATACTCCATCTTTATTACTGATCAAATAACCGATCCTTGTTAAATATAATTTTTAGTGTTTTTATAAAACTCTACAAGCCTCTTCATCCCTGCCTTTGTATTGAAAAGCTGCCTCTGGCAGTTTGGTTGGCTTTACTCGGCTTTAATATCATCCTGGGTCTTTGTGTCAGGCTCATATATTGTATATTGTTTCTGTGCACACTTTGCTTCTTATCCTGTAGTGCACTAAATTAGAAATAATCATTACTCCTTAAAGGTTGTACCTTTGGCCCATTTCCCATCAGTGAAACAGTTCAGTTCAGTAATGCAAATAACTGAAGAAGATGCAACCCACCCATCCATCCACCCACCCATCTATCCACCCATCCATTTTCTTCCACTTATGAGGGTCCGGGTTGCGGGGGTAGCACCCTAAGCGGAGAAGCCCAGACCTTCCTCTCCCCCAGCCACCTCCACCAGCTCATCCGAAGGGACCCCAAAGTGTTTCCAGGCCAGAGATATAATCTCTCCAGCGTGTCCTGGGTCTGCCCCGGGGGGCCTCCTCTCGGTAGGATATGCTCAGAACACCTCACCGAAGAGGAGCCCCGGAAGCATGCAAACCACCTCAACTGGCTACTCTGAACCCCTCCTGAATGGCTGCACTCCTCACCCCATCTCTAAGGGAGAGTCCATGCACCCTCTGGAGGAAGTTCGTTGCACTGGTTGCTCTGGTACTCATTACCTTTGCTTGCTGTGCTGAATTTCTCAGATCAGCAGAGCTGCTGTACCCACATTAGCACACTGCCTGTACACTAGGAGCCCGTGTTAAGCTTCACCGGAGCCTCGTTTTCTCTGCAGCACATTTCCGTTTATGGATGCTAAAATGGAAAGCTCACCTTCGAGCCAGATTCAGGACAATGTTTTCTATAATCCATCAAACCAAACTGCTGCAGGAACGCCGCACAGAGGCTTTGTTTTCATTCTTTCGAACTTGTTCAGACTCACACAGCAGATCTCGGGATAAAGTCTAACGACATTTGTGTAAATGTGGCCGATCTCGCTCAGCTGTGTGACGTAAACCTGTCCACAGCTGATATTTAAAAGGAGCTGCAGCTGCTTTCTGCTTCACTCCTTCATTTGGAAAAACTCCAGCACGCTGACATTAACCAGGACTCCCTGACTGTGGGACGGGTGGGATGGAAAGCTGTTTAATATGAAGGGAACGTGACACTTTTTGTCAAACTGATGACTGCGTATTCGGAGTTATATAATTCAGTTTGAATGGCTTCCACAGGACGCTGAAAAAAGTCTCCAAACTAGTAAAAACAAATGTCAATAAAAGCTGCAAGAATGGGGATGATGAGGTGTATTTAAAGAGGTTTTCCAGACAATTTTTGTTTTCTGCTTTTATGTCAATGACGTTTAAGTGTGATCTTTTATATTTTCACGGCTTAGACTTCCATAAAACTCTAAATTTCAGCCTCATAAGATCTAAAAATACACATATATAGAGATTTAATTCTGAGTAATGAGTTTTTTCTTTGGCAGTTGCATAAGCGCGGGACACCGAATGTGTTGCAACCTGTCGAAATAACCTCAGCTTTCAACAGGGGATTGGTTTCTTTGCAGCTTTTTCTCCTCAGGCGTGCTTCAGGGGGTCATAGGTGAGGCTGAGTTAACGCTCTGACCTTCCAGGTTGGTCTGCGCTCTCTGGCCGGACTTTGTTTAGTGACTTGGGCTGACATCTCGCTCCATCTCTCTCCACTTTCCAGTTTAGAACTGGGATAAAAGAGCGAACACACATTTTGGAGGTGATAAAGTTTAAAAGGGGGAAAAACTTGCTGTGGTTTGCTGTGGTCACCCTGGCTGGGAGCAAATATTTCCATCAGAGGATTTCATTGAAGTTTTATTTATTTCATTATTTACTCTCAGCTCTCCAATGAGCTCCTGAATGCTGGCAAACCTCCAGCATTTTCATTTGCATAATAAAGCAGAAACGTATAATAATGCAACGTAATGTAATGTGTGTAAATAGGAAAATACAGAAAGTTAATAAAAAGGGGGGGGGATTAGAAATGATTATATTACACACAGATGAATTAACTCATGAATAAATTGACAAAAAACAAAATTCCGTATGATGGGACCTGATCGCTCAGGACCTTTTATATGAGGAGAAGAATTTTAAATCCCATCTCAAGATTTCCATCTGTGGGACATTTCCGGGTTTCCTGACTGCCTCGGTCACATGGCCTTCAGGCGGTGACTCTTTCTGAAAGGTGCTAGCCCGAAAACCTTGAGCTTCACCGGAGCTCTGGAAAATGCTGGAAAAAGCTGGGACCAGCTCAGCTTTGAGTTGTAGATAGTTTATGGGTAGACAGTGGTAGAAATCAGTAATACCGCCTTAAATTTCCTGTGGTTTTATTCAGATTTGCTTTGATGGATTGTGGGAAAAAAAAAAGAGGCCCGAGAACATCTGCAGAACGCCAGATAGTCCACACTCCATCTGAGGGTGCTATTCCCAAAAGCCTCCGGACTCGGCTTCCAATTTTTAGAGCTGGAGCTCCTCCGGGAAGTTAAAAAGCGGCAGCGAATGGTAGCTTCCTGCTACACGTATGACAGTTTTCCCTGAATTCCTTTGGCACGTTTCTCACAACATTCTTGAAGATTCCCCCAAAAAATATGCAGGAAAAAAAAAAAATTCCTTGCATAAGCTGTCAAAATAAAAGCCTTGCTCCAGACGATCTGTACCTTTTACAGCGTTCCCGCCTTCCTTTGAGCGCTGGAGAGTGAAAAGGTTTCCGGGTACATCCAGTTAAAGTCTGTTTGTCATGACACGCCTGCGAGCTTGTTTGCAACTGAATTCACTGACAAGAGCTTATCCTTCTGTTTGGCCACATGTTTTACACATTTTAAAAGGCGATAAAAATGATGTTTCCACCATCATTTGGCAGGAAGTCAGTGGCCTGCTTTCAATAACATCCAGGCTCCGTTTTAATTTCAGTTATTTCTCCTTTTCTTCAAATTATTGAGAGTTTCTACGTGCACATTTGGACCCTCGAGAGCCCGTCGGCTCGCACAGAGAAACTTTTAAAAAGCACATATCCTGATTTTTTTTTAAAATTTATTTTGAATACAAACCAGACACAATTTTTCCTACATTTGTGGAGCCGGGAGTTTTCCTTTCTTTTTTCCTCTCTGCCCTCTTCTCTCCAGAGAAGTGCATCAACTGGCAAAAAAGCTTGAATATGATTTATTTCACGCTCGCCCTTCTGATTATATAGCTGGATTTAATATTTGGTGATAATTATCCTGTTGTGGAAACTTCATCGACGCAGACGGAGAATTATAATTTAATATCGGGCCTCCCTCCTTCGCTTTCCCGTCCAGACACAGCAAACCGCTGGAAATATTTGTGAATGATGGAAGAAGAGGAGATCATGTGTCAGTGAGAGGCAACACAAAGTAGATTTGGGGGGTTTGTATACATCTGTGTGCACTGTGTGTTCAGAAAGTTCAGTTAAGCTCCTTCAATTCGTTTCATTTAGACTTTTTAAGGCGGTCTACGCTGTGTCCAGGCATATTTGACCCACCGAGTCCAGTTTGTTCAACCAGTGCGATCGCCGTGTGTCGTGCTGTGGCCTCAGCTTCAGTCGAACTCAGACTGCTAGCGTGGTCTGATCTCTGACCGCGCCCGCACATGGAATCCTTCCTCAATGACGGATGCTTCTTTGGAAATCCTATAAAACCTCGCTGTGATCTGCAAGAGTGCTTTTCACAAGCGAGCGAGCGTAAAAGAACGAGCGAGTGAGAGACGAGTGGAGATGCTGAGACAAGCTAAAGCATTCATGGGCACAGGCTGGAGCACGGGTGGGAGTGGAGGGCAGTCGGTGCTCATTGTGACTGCGCTGCAAGTCGATTAAAGTCACTCTGCACACCTCCGTTTAGAGCATCTGGTTTTTAGGTTTTTAGGCTGTAAGAACTGCAGACCAATGCACTTGGGTCCATGTGTTTTTATCTGTGTTTTTTTGGCAGGAATATCCCAAAGCTGCACCCACCTGGTGTTCAAACCCTCTCTTTAGCTGTGAGGGGCAGCCAGTCAGAAAGCTGGCTTAAAGGGGGGAGGGGCTAAAAATCCCAGTAACAAGTTAGAGCTTATTCCTGTGCATTTTTAGCCCCACGTTTAAACAAAGCTTCACAGCCATGTTCCCTTCACTGGGATGAAGGTAAATCTTCCAGGCCCAAGTTACAGCTCCTGCAGGCTGCAGCATTCAAAAAGGAGCAATTCAAGCTAAGAATAAATAATAAAAACACATTAATAAACCAAGTATAATTCAAAAAAGGCTGTAGGATGTGCAAAAATTCTAAAAGTGCAAAAATCTTAAAGGTTCATCCTCTGGAGAGCGTGACTGGTCTGAGCAGACCATGAGTCTCCACACCAATTAAAACTATATTTGTAATATAGTAAGCAATGAGATTCCTCGCAGGTTAAGTAGCACAGCAGAATTTGGACAGCTTTAATTAAAGTGTAATTTTCTTTCATCGGTTGATGAATATTATTGTTAAAAATAATATTGAACTCACCGTCACATCCAGAACAATGGTCATTGATCAGCAGAGGAAAAAGAGCTGCGAATGCGCCAAAGTTAATCAGAAAGGCTGATTTTCACCTGGATCGGACGTTAAAAGGCATCCAAAAATATAACTGATTTATAATCAACACATCATAATTAGCAGAAATCTAAACCAGTCAAACGGGGCTAGAAATAATAATCAGATTATTATCAAGAGGAAACATGGAACCAAGACAAAATATGATGTAAAAATAGATTTTTCTGTTTAATAAATTGTACTAAAGGTTTATAAAACCCACAAGAGAGACAGTCACAAAGATTAATCTTCGACTAGCTAGCAAAACGCTGAAAAGATCGTAAAAAATATCAGAGCCGCCACAGCACACGATCCTCCAATAAGAGGCGGGCTATAGTGATGATTTGATGATCAAAGAGATTCGCTCTTGGTGCTTTTCTGTTGGCTCCGCGGACACTTCGAGTTCATGCGGTTCCTGACATGTTTTATGTCTTTCCTTTTTCCCGGATGCAACGCTGTGCACTCAGTAATGAAGCTGAAAAACTCCAAGTACCTCAAGAAATATGAAGAGAAAGCCTGGACAGCTCTCCACATGTCTTTATCCCGTCCTCTCAGGCCTTTGTGGCTGTGGTGATCAGTCCACTCAATGGCCTTTTAATAGTTTCCATTTTGAAAAATAATTGGATCTGCCAGCACATCCAAAATGGTCCCTTTGTTTTAAATAAAAGAAGTCCCAAATACTGGAAAGAACATTAGAAAAACTCCGCCAATGTGACTGGACAGAATAAAAATGCAAGTCTGAAAACATCTGCTGTGACCTGGGAGGATATTTAGGGGCTTTTGTGTCCAAAATAAGGGGGTCTTATACCTAAACTTAAACTATGGAAGCACCATTTCTATTTTTATATACAATATAAGTAATTATGTGATGTTCCTTTGATTAATCCATCCCTTCCCTGTTATTTTCAGAGGGGGGCCCTCCTAAAAACCTCGTCACCAGCGATGTAACCGACACCAGCTTTGTGGCGTCTTGGACTGCCGCACCCGGGAACGTGAATACATATCAGGTTCGGTGGAAATCCATGTTTTCCCAGGAGGATGGAGAAAAAATGGTGCCAGGAGATGAAACCAGCACCGTGCTGGAAGGTCTGACTCCAGAGACGATATACCAAGTCTCTGTGGTCGCTGCCTACCGTCACAAAGACAGCGGCCCGCTGACCGGAACGGAAACCACGGATGGTAAGAGACTCGAATCTATGGTCACAAAGTCTAAGATCGTCACCAGTAAGAGATTAAAGAAATTATATTCAAAAAAACTACCGTTAAGTCTGAGCAAACATGTTTCCATTTTAATAGAGCAACCGCTGGCCAACAGAAGACAAACTTTATAAAAACATTTACAGAGTACCGACTCGACCCCCTTCTGGTACGATCTCAGTAGTCATGGTGGAAAAACTCTTGATAAGAAGGTCCAAAGGGGTTGGACCAAGGTCCCATGACCCTGCCTGAACATCACGGTCTTACCCAGCTTTTGATAGGATGGTGGGACCTTTTTTTTACCACCCCAAAGCCTGCCATCCCTTTCTACTCATACCAAGACGGTCTGTCCTGACCTTGGGTCATGACCTGACTGAAACTTGGAAGCGTCCCACCCAAAAAAAGATCCCACCAGGCTTTGGGAGAGTGCATTTCAGGCTGTCCCAACTCTATCGACCATTACTGTAGAATAGTGCTTGATATAAATGGCAATATATTTACATGTGATAAATGTGATTCTGAATGATTAGCCTCCTCAGGCTAACCTGTTGTTGGGACTAGCAGCAGGTCCCACGGGTGGATGCATCCACCGCCACCTTGAGTTCACCCACTGGATTCTGGTTTCTTTGAATTTTGACTCCCGAGCTTAGCTTTTGGCCTAGAATTTCAATTTAGCTATATTATAAAGCAGCCACACCCCAAACTTTAAGTCTTAACCGTTTCCAGCTAGTTTTTTGGAAGCAAGAGTTTCCAAACTCATGACCTATTAAACAAATAAATCACCGCCTACACAGTTGTTGTAAAGGAGGAAACCTTTGGAGCCAGCCTCCAGTGGACATTAGAGGAACTGCATTTCCTCCCCACAGTCACCCGAGTAAATATTGAGCCCTTTTGTTACAACCCACAAACATCCAAAAGGCATTTTTCAGATTGGCGTTCGGGGGGAAATAAACCAGCTTTATTTCTAAAGCAGTCTGTCAGCAGATGCTGTACGTACATTATGGAAAAAATGATCATTAGTGCAGCTTGTAATTCCTCATCTTTCTGTGTTAGACCATTGTTTCCCAGTCCAATATTCTGTTAACACACATTAACCTTCCAGTTGTTTTCATGTCATCTCTTCCCTAACGCCTCATCCTAACCCGTGTCACACTAAACAAATACAGAGCTAGGAAACATGAGGAACTTTTAAACCATTTTTTTTCCCCTATAAAACTTATTTTATGCAACAAAAGCAGCCAGGCTTCTCAAATGTTTGAGACAGAATTCAAGATTAAATAACTTGATTCAATAAGTTATGATCTAAAATGACCATGAAGTGCTTGATAAACAAGATTAGCAGCTCTTGGCACTGTTTTCAGTGTTATGCAATGCCTGGGCAGTGACCTTCGGTTCTACTTCACTGATTTTCCAGGACATTGTGGAATAGTTTGAGTGCACTGTAAAGAGTAAAGCTAAACATCTGTGCATACATCTGGGGAGGACTCACTACAGTCCATCATAAAGGACTCCAGTAACTTCTCTCTTACTGATGCAGAGTTAATTTTGAGTTCATATCACCTGAAATTCGCTCTCACCTGCGCACTCTTCAGTCTTTGAATGGATAAATAGTTAACTAGTTGGTGGCTAACGTGCCTTGCTTGAGGTCACACTGATTAGTCACTCTGAGATCACCTAGCTAGAGGAGCAGCGTTTGTGTCTTTTACCCTCAGAGGGAGGTCAAGGACGTCCTCACTGTTCTCAGACATTTGGCTGGAACTCACCGTTTTGATTAGAAGGCAGCGTGCCACATGGACACGAGCCAACACAGATCCAATGCTTCCTTTTGTGAGGAAAAAGCAAAACCTATTTCTTACATAATCATACAGTTGGCACGCGCCACAGGGTTTCTGGTTCTTGGTTTGTGGAAGCCGTCCAAATGTAAATTAAGATTTTCATTTTAGATTCTTTTCAGGCTGAGATTTGAAGTGAGACTGCAGCACGGTGACAGCTGCGCTTGTGCTGCAGTCTCAGAAATAACGCCACTCATGGTGGTGGTGGTGGTGGGGGGGGGTCACAGCGTTGGTGTCCCAGAGTCGAGGCACGCTCTAAAAATGTCAACACGTCCCTCATTTCCCTCATGCAGAACCTTTAAATCTCCTGCTTTAGATTTGTTTAAATCCATCAACACACTGAAAAGTTGGATTCAGTATTTTTTCCACCTATAAAAATCCTCCAGAGTGAAATCATGTAGTTCAAAAAAACCTTCCCTGGGATCATTAAATGTACGTATGATTTCCTCGCAGAGTCGTCGGAATGAGTTCATTTTAATTTGCAGGGCTTCTCTGCTGTTTCGGGGGGGGAGGGAAAATGTGGTTACCATTTCCTCCCAACTGATCACTTCTGGGTGGAAGCCTAATTTACAGCCAATTACATTTGGCGGGTAGCTGATAGTGTTACTCAACATTTAGGCCTGCAGTTATGAACGCTAACAACGACCGAGGGAATACAGAGGGATGCCTCACGCGGCCAGAAGAACAGAGGATTGTTGGAAAAGTTTAAATAAAAAATACTGAGGGGAGCTTTATGGCAGGAATGCTCAGTGTTTATGGAGAACATGGAAATGTGGCATAAAGTACATCACATGACCTGTGCTTCTCACTAGAGTAGCTGTGCATGATTCACAGTTCAGAATCATTTTTCTTTGGATCACACGGGGTCTTTGTCAGTCCTCTGCTTGAGACAAGTCATTTCAGTTCAGTCCCTCCTTCTTTTAAACCAACTCTTATCTGATTGGCAGTCCTGATTGGCAGGTGACCATATTAGGTATATACCCTCTCTATGACATCACAGAGAGCCAACAGTAGAAATAGCTGTCTGAATCCTGTTTGTTTAACGTGAGCATCCACCCCTGGAATGGCGGATACATGACAGAAAAAGCACTTTCAACCCAAATGAGTGAAACCGAAGTTTAAAGTAATAAAAAACAAACAGATTTCTCAGACAGTTTGGAGCTCAGAGGTGTCTCTCAACCTCCAAAGTTCTACATTGCTGGTTAGCTAATATCCTCAAGCAAGTGGTGGTGATTCGGAGAATAATTTAGAGCAGACTGTGAAGCAGGGATCACACAGAGCACCAGGTAAAAATCTACGTTTTAGTAATCGAAACAGCGCTCGCTCACGCAACCGGAGCAGACCGAGGACGGGCAAAAAGACAAAGACCAGAGACGATCCAAAAATAAACAAAGCACACAGACTCACAAGAAGTTTCGCAACAGCAGAGGTGAAGGTACAGCCAGAGATCACACACGAGGGCCGAGGAATAAACACAAGGAATGTGACTGAGTTCACAATCAATCTGCCGTATCCGTCCGCAGATAAGCAGCTAACTGATGAGACACAGGTGGGACAGACAACAGTGTGAGGCTAAATACATACATGCATACACAACCCCACATGTCACTGCCTTTTTAGTGTGTGTGGCGTGCTTGGCAATCTTTAAGTAGAGCCGGATCTCAGTGCAGGGTTCTCCTGGATGAAAAGGGCTGATTCTAAATAATGAAGGTGTGATGTATCCACCACCTTTTTGATGCACGCTGCATCCATGGACTTTAGAATTAGTGCTAATAAACACAAATACGATCCTAGAATTTTACTCAAACTAAAGCACTATGAGTTCAGTTAATTGCTTCATGCTTTGTGTAATAACTGCCTTAAATTGCTCCAAAAGGCAGCATCACCATAACTCTGGTACAGTTCAATAACTGAAATTGGCTTTAGCTGCAGCACTTTGCCCGAGCCTCAATAAAAGATAAACAGAGCTGTTATACAAAAATAAACCTCCATATGTGTCATAAAGAGGGAAATTAGCTTCAGAGCCCAAAGCTGTTTTTTGCAGCAGGCTGTAAATGTCTTCATTTCTGCTGTAAAGTTGGTCAGTTTAATATGGGAGTCTATGGGGACCGACTCGCTTTAAGAGCCAGCCTCAAGTGGACATCGAGGGAACTGCAGTTTTTGGCCGGCGCTTTCTGCTTAGAAAACTGCTGAGAATGAAGTCAGCCTCTTTCTTAGGTTTTAAAACAAGCCGTAGATAAAGTCAAATATATTTTTTAGGTTTTCTGAGCAAACATTTAAAGGGGGACTGGTATAACTAGCATCGCCTTAAAGATAACAAATTTCCACTTTTGTCCCGTCTTTGGGTTTTTTTAAATTCTGTGCATGAAAACAAACTAAAAACATATATTTTTGATCCCAAGGATCCCAAAGAAAGACAAACTTTGTGTAACAGTCTAATGTATTATGTCTTCATGCATTCTTTGCTTTCAGCCTCTCCGGAAGGTAAAAGACTGAGAGTGTCAGACGAGACAGAGAAAACCATGAGGGTCACGTGGACGCCGGCGCCGGGCAAGTTGCTCAACTACCAGCTGAAGTACGTTCCCCGCGATGGAGGCAAAGAAGTGGTCCAGAAGATCCCTGCGAAGGTCACTTCCACCGTCATGAAGAACCTGAAGCCCGTGACCACGTACAATATCACCGTTCTACCCGTGTACAAGCGCAGGGAAGGAAAAGCAAGGCAAGGAGTAGGAACGACACGTACGTTGGTCCATAATTCAACCCTCTGAGAGACAGCACACCACAGACACATGCACATCTGAGTCCTGACGTTTAAACCTGCGCTCAGTCTCAAAATATTATCTCTGGTGGAACGATTCAAAAATCTGCTGCTGAGTGGCCTCATGTACTCGATGCATACTTATCTATAGTTAGTCACATTAGTGATTGCTGAGCTCAGGCTGTATTAGCTCAGACACGTCACCATAATATAATATAATGTATTCTTTTTTTCTGCAAACCACCACAGAATTGGACGACTCTATGCTTAGAATACACTTCATGCCTCCACACGCTAAAATGCTACATATGTTTAATACATTTAAAGTTATTTTTTTTAAGAGAAAAAATATTCCTGTGAAGAAGGTTTTATGGTATATTGCTCTAATTTTAAAAAGGAGCCCTTGCATGTTGGGAAAAAACAGAAATCTGAAGCTCGCTGTATCAGCTCAAGTGTTTTCTCGAGCCGTCAGTGCTGGGCCTGATTTTGCAGCTCGTGCATAAACCTGATATGTTTGATGATTTATTCACACTTTTTAGGAGAAACCTCACAGTGAGTCAGATTGCTTTGGAAACAAATGAGCTCCTTCGGCCCAAACTGCAGATTTTTTCCCGTCTTCCCACCAAAAATACGGTTTAGGGACTGACTTCAAGTTTAAACCTCTTCTTGTTCAAGGAGCATTTTTCACAGCGCAGGTGCTGCAGCACGTTCTCACAGGAACACTAAAATCACGGATAAACACATGCTCAATCACACGCTAGCAGTACTAACACACAGCATGACACTGGGCTTCCTAACGGTTGACACCGGGTTCAAGGAATTGTATTATGGACTAATGAGAAACTGGCTTGAATGTGGCGCGGCTGATCCTTAAAAACCTTCGCCCACAGTTGGAGTTGTGTTGAGTTTAATTCTGGGTGAGCCTGTCCTGAAGTTACTGCTGATTTCTTCTATTTCAGTTTCACCTTACAAGAGTCCCAGAAACCTTCAGACCTCAGAGCCCACCAGAACCAGTTTCAGAGTCACCTGGGATCCAGCACCTGGGGAGGTCAAGGGCTACAAAGTGACCTTCCACCCCACGGGGCGTGATATTGACTTTGAGGAGCTCCTTGTTGGTCCCTATGATAACACAGTGGTTCTAGAGGAGCTCAGGTAAGCTTTGTGAGATATTTCATGACTTACATGGAGGCTTCAACTTACAGCTATGAGACGGTGAAGAAGTAAATGTAAACGTGTGAGAGCAGCTGCCAGACTTTTGGGGGAGGAATGTTGTCCCACTCCTGTCTGATAGAGGATTCTAGCTGCTCAGCAGTCCTGGGCTGCTTTGTCCCGTTTTCCAGATGTTCTCAGCTGGTCAAAGGTCAAAGTTCAGCACCCGGACTCTTCTACTACGAAGCCGTGCTGCTGGCATAGATGCAGGATGCAGTTTAGCATCATCCTGCTGAAACGTGTTGCTCTAAAAGCTGCATATACCTTCCAGCATTGATGGAGCCTTTCGGATGCCACAGGCACTGATGCACCCCCGTACCATCAGAGATGCAGACCTTTGAACTGAGAACAGCCGGATGGTCTCTCTCTTCTTTAGTTCGGACACGGCGTCCGTGTTTTCCAAAAATAATTTCAAATTTGGATTGGTCTGACCTCAGAACCGTTTTCCACTTTGTTTCTTTTTTTTTTTTTTTTTTTAAACTTTATTAATCCCTTTGGGAGGGTTCCGTCAGGGAAATTACAGGTTTCAGTCCATTTTATATGAGCTTTGGCTCAGAGAGGACGGCAGTGTTTACAGATTATGTTCACATACAGATGCTTTGTTGCATGGTAGGTTATGAAAGGCCAGAGAACAGAGAAGGAGGGCATGCAGACGGTTGGTGTGACAGGACGATTGTAAGGAAAAGGGTGAGATGAAGGCAGATGATGCTGCTTGTGTGGTGCAAAAGCTCACCGGACAGTTTAGATGATCAGGTATATGGTTGAGGTACAGTAAGTAGGTAAATCAAAGCATTTGCAGTAGAACACCACAAAGTTTTTACAGAAAGAAACTTTTGCAGATTGTAGATATATGGCAGATTATATCCTGCTAGATTACAGTTAGAGCCTCCCAAACCTGGCTGTCAGCTCACACTCGGCTCTTTGCTGAGTAACACTCAATGCAAGCTCGTTATTTTCAGAGAAAACTCCACCACAGGGAATCATTTAACGTGAAGTTTTTGGGGTAAAGTTACGTTTCAGTTTGGAATTCAACCCTAAATAAATCAAATAAAGCTTTGGTATGGTTTCAATCTAACATTTATCCTCGAACCGGTGCTGCAAACCTGACTGCAGCCAGCATGGTCAAACGTTTAGGCTTCAGGACACCCTCCTACAGCCATGATGTCATCTGATTGTTTAAACTGTACAAAATCCAGAGATATTCAATTTACGTCGCTCAGAAGAGCAGCAACTCTTCACCGAGGAGACGATAAACCCAGCGCTTATAGGAACAGCTGCTGATCATAGCAGCTGGGTGTTACACTTTATTAATCAACTTGGTGTGCGTTACTGTGTGTTTTTACAGTGCAGAAATGTCACTTTGCTGCAGAAAAAGCTTTTATTGTGTTTGCAGTTTAATGAGAATTGTTTGCAGAGACAGGAGCTGCGCTTTTGAAGTCTCACATCATGTTGGTTTGTCCCCTTTATCCTCAGGGCAGGAACAAAGTACTCTGTCGCTGTGTTTGGCATGTTTGATGGAGGGCAGAGCATGCCCCTTGCAGGAGAGGAAAAGACGACGCTCATGGATGAACCCGAGCCTCCGTCTACCGATCCTTCTGGTAAAGCTGATAAACTCCACGCTGCTCTCCTTTAGCGGGCCTGCAGAGCAGACGCTCTCTGATCTCTGATGTCGAAGTGTCGCTCAGATTAGTGCCAAGACTTTGATTGATATGTTGTCGCAGGGAATTAAAGTAGCTGTCGCTTTGAGACTGTAACTCGGTGCAGGTGATTTGAATTAGAAGACTTTATTTAGGGATGCTTGGCTCGCGTTTCCTCACCTCCCTTCTGTCTCAGCAGGAGTGTCATGTAGAGCAGAGTTACATGTGCTGAAGTGTTGACATTACTGCACAGCTGACCCGCTCACATGCTACGTTAGCATCCACCCCAGCACTGAGCATTGCCTTAAGCGTATATCTTCACTAGCTCCCGCGGAGTACTGCCGAGCTCAGTATCTGCTGACCAAATGTGTGCTCAGTCATGCAAAAGTAGATATTTCCCATTTATAAGTTGTCTCAAAGAACTCTGTTTGCAATTAGACTTTTTTATGATCCAGAGGGTTCATTGCTGCAGGGATGTATGCAGCTAGGAAAATGTTATGCTTCCCCTCAGACCCCGAGGAGGTGCTGATGCCGGGCAGAAATTCCTGCTGTAATGTGGAGCAGGCGCAGTGACCGACTGCCCACCAAGCAGGGGATGGGCCACTGGCGTACTGAGCTGCAGCTCTCTAGCAGGCTTTCTGACAGGTCCATATGGTCTGGCAGAGCTGCTTTTTCCTTAATATGCTGCAGAAACATCATTTTTTACTGTCCATTAAATTGAATCCTTTTTAAATATTGCTCTTTGAACAGAAAACTTTATGATTCCAAGCATCTTTTCAGCATTTGGCTAATGGAAATGTTAACATTCGACACTAATCATCTTCTGAGAAACAACTGGGAGAGGTCTTCTGGTTGTAATGATCATTCATATCATGGCTTTGGCCTTAAAGCCGTAAATTCACACAGGACAGCATTCGTTGCTGAACAAGGAACACCTTTATGCCAGTTTAATGATGGCAAAAAAAGGTCAAACGCAGCTTTTTAACCAAATAATCTGGACTCCTGATGCAGCTGCTTGTGTCTTCTGAAACCTTCGATCAGCTGGTCTGTAGCAGTTTATAGAGACTCATCACACGGCCTTGTAAGAGAGTTTGGATTTTCCTCTCAAAATAAAATATTTCCAAAGTGAAAAAGCACCTTAATGATCATTAAAAAATGTTCCAAAATGTCACAGAGACGCTTCTGAGCTGCCACTGAGGTCTTTAAGTTTAATTAGGATCATAGAGCTTCTCAGCAGAATCTGCACCCTCGGTCACAGTTCCTTCATGATGATCAGATCCTGAGAAACAAACTCCTCACACTGACTGTGAGATTTTCTCTCAAATTATTCAGTTTTTGATTTGGTAGTAAAAAAAAAAAAGTTGCTCAAATTCCTGAATGAAGCTTCAGCACAAAAGCAGCATCAATTCAGAGCTGCTGCACGATCCGTCTTCAGGATCCAGCTGCACCGAGCCGGATTTCTATTTGCTGGATCCAGCAGTTGTCTGCAGCTTATTAGAAACCTCTGAAAGCTGCCTCTGTTTATGACATCTGTTTTTATTAATGAACGTCGCAGGGACATGAGCGTGTTGTTTACTGGCGGTGGTATAACTCAGACAGGCCGCGGCCAAGCATCCGACTCGGGCGGCGAGCATCTGTTTCTGCTGCATGCTAAAAGAGCTACAGGATGAAGTCTCCTCACACGTTTTTAAATCGCACACACAGAGTCCCTGTTTTTAACCACCGGGCGTGTCGTCCTGAAAACGTGGACGAGCGGCTATTTTTCACCCCCACAGGTGCCTGGAGCGGGAATGTGCGGGAACTTTGGGGAGCAGGAGGCCTCGTAGATCCCAGTGTGGGAGCGGCTAGCTCCGGCTGAGGCCACAGCAGCACAAAATACCTCGAACGACTCCCCGAAGAAAGAAAAACGACCCTGAAGAAAGCTCTTATTCCAGCATTGACAGATGTTGCACAATGTCTGAAATATTTAATGTGAATCTGTTGTCTAAACTCATGATTGTGAGCATTATTGTGATGTACTCCTCCTCACTCCTCCTCATGTACTTCCTCTCAGTCTTTCTCACCTTCCTCACACACAGTTCCAATAAGACTGAGCAGACACTCGTGGTGGGTATCTGTTGTGTAGCAGGCGTCGCACTAACCTCCCCTCCTCCCGACACCCCCGTCTCTCTGCAGAGGCTGAGTGTAAGACCACAGCGAAGGCCGACATCGTGCTGCTGGTCGACGGCTCCTGGAGCATCGGGCGCTTGAACTTCAAAACCATTCGCAACTTCATCGCTCGCATGGTCAGCGTGTTTGACATCAGCCCCGACAAAGTCCAGATCGGTAAAGCTTTCGCTGTTGTTACTGCTGTCACATGGAGGGATGCTCTCCACCTCAGAGGACCCTGCTAGTTTGTAGCTCTGTGTTTTTATTTGACTCCACTAGAGGAGCTTTGCACGATTCACATTTAAATATAATCCCTATTTATCTTTTCTTGAGCCTCGGTGCAGCTCCTCCCCCTGAAACAAGCTGTTTTAGCTCCTCCCCCTAGAAACAAGCTGTTTTCGCTTCTCCCCCTGAAACAAGCTGTTTTAGCTCCTCCCCCAGAAACAAGCTATTTGAGCTCCTCCCCTTGAAACAAGCTGTTTTAGCTCCTCCCCCTAGAAACAAGCTATTTGAGCTCCTCCCCTTGAAACAAGCTGTTTTAGCTCCTCCCCATGAAACAAGCTGTTTTAGCTCCTCCCCTAGAAACAAGCGGTTTTAGCTCCTCCCCTTGAAACAAGCTGTTTTAGCTCCTCCCCCTGAAACAAGCTGTTTTAGCTCCTCCCCCTGAAACAAGCTGTTTTAACTCCTCCCCTTGAAACAAGCTGTTTTAGCTCCTCCCCCTGAAACAAGCCGTTTTAGCTCCTCCCCCTGATGATCAGAGTTGGTGTACCTTTTTTCTACATTGCTGAGTGTGTTTTCTGCAGGTCTGGCTCAGTACAGCGGTGACCCAAAGACCGAATGGCACCTGAATGCCCACCCCACCAAAGCATCTCTGCTGGACGCCGTCGCCAACCTGCCCTATAAAGGAGGAAACACCATGACAGGTGATTTTGTTTTTAGCTAACTACGCTACAACACACATTCAGCGTCACCTGAAGCGTCACCAACTATAAGCTTTCTGAAAAAGGAAAGTTTGAAGCCAAATGTTAAAGTAGAGATGAATAAATCCAAAGTAGTAGCTGTTTCCACAGGAGAGGAGAGGAGTCTGATTGCTGAAGGCTCTGATTTCAGTAACTCCACAAGTAAGCCTACAGTCTGAGAGAGAAGTGCCATGTTGGGACAACATAAGGCCTTTAAAATGGAGCTCAATCATTAAAGGCTTACGATTTACTCTTCTTTTACAGCTTTAGCTCATGTATGCATAATAACACACTGATAAAGCCCATGTTTAGTCCTACCAAGCCAACTCCAAGCTCTTCGTAATCTGCACCCATAACTGAAACCTCTTCCTCGCTGTGGGACAGGAATGGCTCTGAACTACATCTTCCGGAACAACTTCAAACCCAACGTGGGGATGCGTTCAGACTCCCGCAAAATTGGTGTCCTGATCACTGACGGAAAGTCCCAGGATGAAGTGGTCGTAAACTCCCAGAACCTGAGAGAAAACGGCATCGAGCTCTACGCCATCGGTGAGTGAGCTTCACCTCCTTTGGAGCTTTAGGATGACTGCTACCTGCATGCAGTGATCAGAAAAAGTACTTCCCTTCACTAGAATTGGATGAAAATGATTCACTTGGTGGGCGTGTTATGTTAGACGGTGTAAAGAAATCCCAGTTTCTCTATACTTGCTGCACAGGAAGAGCTGGGGTCTTTGTTGCTGAAAGCTCGTTTTGAGTTCTGACCTGACGATACATTTTTCTCACAGGTGTAAAAAACGCAGATGAGAACGAGCTGAGGTCCATCGCCTCCGACCCGGACGACATTCACATGTACAACGTCAACGACTTCAAGTTCCTGCTGGACATCGTCGATGATCTCACTAAAAACCTGTGCAACAGCGTTAGGGGCTCAGGTAGGAAAGGAGCCACTGCAGCATGATCAGAACCAGCTTAAAGCGGGTCAGAGCTTCCAAAGGCTGCACAGAGCAGCCAAAGCTTGAATCCTGATAGTAAACGGTTAAATGAATCTGGTGTGCAGCCAATCTGGACACAACTTCTGAGACATTTTCCATTCTTTAAATACATTTTGTAGTGATTTATTAATGCTTTTGGCTCATAGATGCCAGTCATTGGTTTGTGTAGTCTGAATACTTCGAACCTTCAACTTTAGCTGAGCCATCATGACCACAATCAGCTGACACAGATTCCTGCTAATTAGCACTAAGTAATGGATTAACATGTATGAGTAATTGGGTAATCTTAGCTATTTAAGATTATCAAGGTGCATCCATGGAGCAAAACCTTAAGTCACAAATACTGAAGTACAGACTTCCTGGACAGTCTGTTAGTACAATTAACTGCACAGACATTTCCATCAAAATGCTCCAAGAAGCACCAACAGTACAAACCTGAAGTCCACCTCAGTGACTTGAATTAGTGGAGGTGAAGCCAAGCAGACACAGCTAGCAGCTATAACTGCTTCATGTCTGCATCCTCCTGCCAGCCATAGTGGCCTCACCCCGAACTTCAAGCCTCAACAAAGTCCAATTGAGCGAATTATACAATTGTTCATGAACTCTGCAGTTATTATAAAAGGAGAAACTATCCATAGAGGCCAACATTGTGTTTTGTAGCATGCTCTAAACATGCTGATTTCTGCTGTAAAGTTGTGGGTTTTAACATGGGAGTCTATGGGGACTGACTCACTTTTGGAGCCAGCCTCGAGTGGCCATTAATGGAACTGCAGTTTTTGGTCCCTCGCACAGAGCTGGTTGAAGCTCAGTATATGACCAAATACAAATGCATGAAAACACAGTGAAACAGTCCAGCTTCAGCTAAAGCTCTAAAACTCAAGTTTTTACAAAGGTAAAAACCACAGTTTTGTAACAGTGCTGTAAAAGTTTTGGTTTCATTGGTACGGCTGAGAGATGAAACTAATGACTCCTGACGAGTAGAGCATAGAAATCCCTTCAAGTGTTTTATGAGCCACAAATCACAATTATCCAGACTTGGCTGAATGATTAAAGGAAAATAAGATAAATTTGTAGATATATTTGACTCAGCTCTGCCTGACAGTCTCGATTATTTCAGGCCATTAAAAGATGTTGCGACACATCCAAGCGTCTGATGGAAACTTTCTCAGTGGACGTACTTTTTGTCTGTAAATCAGTTTTAGTAGGAAATGATTTCCAGGCCAGGCGGAGAAAGACGGTTTTTAAATGAAGCAGCTGATAAATACAGCGGGCCAGGATCCCCGCTGAGCGAGGGCAGATTGGTGGCAGCAGGGTTCAAAGAGCACAGCGCTCCACATGCTGGGTCACGTTCTCGGTGCTGTTTCTTTTCAGATGCAGAAGAAGAAGAAGAAGAAGAAGGAGAAGAGCCGCTGGAGTCGCCCGTCAACCTGGTGACCTCAGAGGTGACACACAGCTCCTTCCGCGCCACCTGGACGCCGCCCGGCGGCCCCGTGGACAATTTCCGTGTCACTTACATGATGACGGCCGGCGGACCCACCGAGGAGGTGAGATGAAGCTCTCCCTCAGGTTATAGCTTTAAATAAAAGAATAAAATGGAACCAAAACACATCAAGAACCGGCGACCATCATTAATACAGCCTGCTAATAATAATAAAGAAATATATATCTAAAACAATTGAGCTGACAGAGCCTCTAACATTGATTTTGAACACACTGTTTCGATGCATGATTAAATAAAGGATGAGAGAGACAGTACCTCATACTTTCTCCTCACATACTCCACCTGGTTTAGGTATAAAGTCCTGGTTATATCATCGTCTGGCATCCATTCGATTGTTCCAGCTCTAAATGGTCAAAAGACCTTCAGATAATTGGTGCATTTTACAGGACTTCATTAGAAGAATCCGCTCAGTCTGCTTCCTGTGATGGTAAACTTTATGTTTGCCAGCTGTTGGATAATTCCCCGAATATCAAACAGCAACTTGTTTC
The DNA here is from genome assembly GCA_015106715.1 of Bujurquina vittata. Classification (NCBI taxonomy): domain Eukaryota; kingdom Metazoa; phylum Chordata; class Actinopteri; order Cichliformes; family Cichlidae; genus Bujurquina; species Bujurquina vittata. The sequence goes on from VUQK01024228.1 coordinate 80,814, forward strand.
CTTATTAATACCCTTTGGCTCCTATTAGTTAATTAGACGATTCTTTTGTCTGTTTATAGCAAACCAAACCACAGCTTCCTGTGAATTTTAGATAATGACAGTTGCACAAAAACGCTACAATCCTTCCCTCGCTCGTACAAGAGCAGATTCTTGGTCTGGCTTTTATTCAGAGCTCCACTTTAGGCGGCCCTCAGGATCTGAAATCTGGATCCGCGCTGCTTTGCCGAACCTACGTCGGCTTTACGCACAGCCTCCCGTCACACATCAGCGGGCTCGGGGCAGACCTGTGATGGTTCTAAAATCATTTTCCAATGGATCCGTTTGGTTTAATGTAATAAAGTTCACACTGGACCGGGACGCCCCCCCTCTTCTTTAACATTGGACTGCTTGTTCAGTATTGGGTGCTGAGTGCAGGTCTCACCTTACAGCCACTTCAACAAGAGAGGGAACTGCAAAACTACTAGCAGCCTGTTACAAGGAGGGCCACAGTGTGCAGTCCTATATGACTGTCAATATGGAATATACAGGGAAAATAGAAACATATTAAATAAATCGAGACATGAGGATGTGCAGTGAGCTGAAGTGCTCTTTTGGTTTCATTTTAAGTCGGGCTGTCTGGATGAAACCTAGAAGACCCACACAGTTGCTGTTTGAGGCACAAGATGCAGCTCGGTGAGCTTTGCCCCTGAAAGCCGACGCTGGGAGTGATTATATTGTAAAAACTGTGTAATTGTTCTTTTTGTACGGGTTTGAACAGCTCTGGTTACAGAATCGCTCTCATTTTTAGGAAGAAATACACAATAAACAAAGTAAAGTTGGGATTTATTAAAACTAAAGTAATTTTTAGTGTTCCTCCATTTTTCAGCACAGTTAACGTAAATCTTTGGGCCGTGATGACGTATTGGGACGTCTCAGACTGACGCCGGACACGAGAAAACAAACACACCGGCTAATGTTAGCTACATTGATGCTACATTGATGATTAGCCAGCACAAATATTAATCTTACCAAAATAATGATTTTGACAGCTCCGACGGAGCTGCAGACTCAAACCTGAAGAACAAAATGATTTAACATTAAATATGTAATTCCACCTGTGGCAGGTCTTACTCCTAGGTCCCGACCAATCCGACCTCTGACTCAGGAATAATGATTAACAAGATCGCTGCTTCTTGTGCACGGATACATGCTACTCTTTCACTTCTGCAATGCTCTTATGGCTCCTGCTGCTGTAGGGAATGTCGTGAAGCTACAGATGGTTAATAAACTCAAAGGAAAGACTCCTACTAACAGCTGGAAGCAACAAAAATGACTTCAGCTGCAGAGCTGCCTGGATTACATTCTGATGATCTCATCTGAGACTGACCAAGCACCAGGAGATGGCTGAGAAAGGAGCCATAATTAATCTGATTATTTGAAACGATTATTATTTTCTACCGTCTATAATCAGGCCGTAGAGCCTTTTTGTAGTTGGGCTCCAGCTTAAATTGAAATAATTTAACATTGTGATTTTTGTGATTGATGGCCGCCAGCTCGTTTTAACCCACCATAGCACGATACATGATGTGTGATGCGAGAGTTCAAAGCATCAGTGTGAGCTCCTGAAGCTCAAACTCACTTTCGCTAATGTGCCACATGCAGACCGATGTAAACTAGCTGGGAAAACTACCATATAATAACTCTACTGCTCTTTTAAAGTAAAGAAAGGGGCCGAGGTATCGTATATGTATTTGCATGTACACAGCAGATCACAGTGGCTCTACAAAAGCCAGGATTCATGACTCTGTGAGCAAGTACAATCCTGGCCTCACACAGCAAACAAATATCTCTGTATGCAGTATCCAGTAAATTATAGGAATATATGAGCTGGTCTCCCATCTTATTTTGATCATCTCGAGTGTCTGATTCAATAAAGATTAAGGTAAGGTCACGCTAGGGGAGTCAAGAAAAACTTGGGATCCATTGGAAACAGGTTGAGCTTAATCAATTACAGACGCACATAAGCTGATAAGAGGGAGACATTTTCTCCACCAGCCTGTGAAGCTGCAGCCTCTCTCTGTTTGTTTGTTATTCCTCGGCTGGGTTTGATTTTCCGGCAGAATGGTGCAGGAATGTGACGCCGTTTGGAAGCCAAGTTGAACATCCCGCACGAGGACTTTCCCACCAACTGACGAGCGTAGCACGACAGATTCAGCAGATTACGATCATCAACGGCGAAAAGACAAAAGACGTCTGAAATGTCTGATGACGTCCCAAAGAGTCCAGCCGTCGGCGTGAAGGGTCTTTGATTTTTGATCCCGTGCTCTCTTCTGTGAGACTTTCTGAGGTGCAGGTTGAGATTTGCTGGCCGCAGAATGATAACCGGCCCTTTATCGTTTCAGCTGCTGGTCGACGGAGCGCTCAACACCGTAGTGCTGCAGAACCTGAACCACTTCACCGAGTACGTTGTCAATGTTTACTCGGTGATCGGCGAGCAGAGCAGCGAACCTCTGGAGGGCACCGAGACCACACGTGAGTGCTGTTTTGTTTTTCATGAAGGCACACGTGGTGAGAGGCAGAGAGATCTCGGCAAACCTTTTCAAAGATCCAGGGATAGTGATTATTTTCAAACAAAAATGGTTTATTATGTAAACAAATTGATAACACAGAATATGAGCTTCAATCTTTTTGTATATTGTTTATTGTTTACTACTGTGTGAATTATTGCAGATGTGCCCTACTGGGCGGGTATATTGATAACTGATTTGTTACAAGTTTGTAGTTGTTTTTTTATTAGTCAGTAAATGCGACCTTGTAGATCCACTGCAGGCAGGTTACTGATGGAGCTTTGCTAAAGTTTGCACCCACCAAAGGCTGCAGAGCTGCAGGCTCCGTGGTTTAAAAGCATCATCACAGGTGATGAGCCCACTCCTAAGCCTAACTATGCTAGACTGTATGGACACAACTGTTGGGTCACTCCACTTAATCTTTGAATTCAGGTGTTTTCAGTCCCATTGAAACAAGTGTATAAAAATCAGCGAGCCATGCAGTCTGCCTTCACGAGCATTTATCAATGAACGGGTCACTGAATTCTGCGGTTGCAACAAGGCAGTTTGTGAAATTTCTTCTCCTCCACTTTGCAAAGTGGAACCACTTAGGAACCACAGCAACTCGACGTGTCAGACCACCTGAAGTTCCAGAGCAGGGTTGCTGAGGCAGAGCCCTGAATCTCTTCTGGTTAACATCAGCATTAAAACTCTTCACCGGGAGCTTCGTCAAACTTCAAAACGCCTCATTGCCTGCTGAGAGAAGAGCTCAGTTTTTATTCTTGACGCTGGTCACCCTTTTGGGTTCAAAGCCATGATTGAAGAGGGGGTTTGCAGGCCGATAGCATCATTGCTCTGCGGTGTTTCACGGTCGTGGGAAAGCGTTCTATTTCTTCCATATGGTTTGTGAGATAAACAGCTTGATTTCTCTGCTCATTATCCTGCTTCACACACATCGGTGGAAGTCTTCTGCCCGCCTTCATATCTGGTCCAGCATCTGTGTTTATACTACATATATTTAGCATCTGATCAGGGGCGGAAAACTGTTTAACTCAGTCCCATGATGCAATGGTGAGAGCGGCTGTTGGTCCGAAGTGGGAGGAATAAAGACAATAGTTAAAATTAATGAGGGCTGCGGTTTTTGCATGTATCTTAGATAAACTGATACAATTTAACAGTGTGTTAAGGGCACGGCTCTAAGTGATTTTATTTGCTCATTTGTCCTTTACTGTGCACTTTATTTGTGCTCAAATGTGTGATTGATTTTTACAGTGAGCTGCCTCCCACTGTCATAAAACAATAACTGGCTTTTTTTTTTTGCTGTTGTTGGTTTTATGGCAGCCAGCAGCTGTCAGATCACTGCGGCTTTATTTACTGTAATAATTAAACTAACACTGGGTTGGGCCATAATGTCCTTTTTTAAACGGTGTCTGTGCGTGGACAAAGGTCTGGGGTGTGTGGGTGGCTTACTTTGATATTTATATAAAGATATAGATATAGATATATAGACGCTTATTTCTCCTCTTGGTTCCAATATCGCACAAAACGTTTAGGCTGAATTACTGTAGACTGTATCTAAAAGATGGCTGGCTCTGGATCCTCTGTATTTAGGAGTGCTGTGTTTTACATGAGTTTCACTTTTATTATCTTGGAAACAAAAACCCGTTCTCAGATGTAAATCATTTTAGCATCTGCAGACCCACGAGGTCAGATTTCCTCTGTAAATATCTTTGTGTGTTAACCAGGTTGTAACATCAGCTTTATTTACATGACATCTAACAAAAAAAGAAACAAATGACACCTCAAAATTAGCCGTAAAAACAGATGTTTTGTGATCACGTTGGGACATTTTGGTTTGTATCGTCTTATTATTGTGCCGAAAGCTCCTCCAAATATTGTATGTGAAAGTTCGGGGCTGTGTCTGTCCCCCTCAGTGCCGCTGGAAGCAGTGAAGAACATGAACGTGTATGACGAGACCCCGGTCACCATGACGGTCAGCTGGGACGGAGTGGCCGGCGCCACCGGCTACCTGCTGATGTACAAATCCATCAACGCCTCCGAGCCTCAGCTGGAGAGGGAGGTACAAAATTGCTAACTTTACTGCTAACATGATGTACATTCATTCATAAAGACGTCTGCGCAGACACCAGTGATTTGCTGTTGTTGAATTGTGTTGTCCTTTTTATCGTAACATGATGAAATAAGAAAAAAAAGCCTCATCGGTTCACTTTAATGAACCATTTAAAATGAGTTAATCTAGTTTTAATCTAATTTTAAGGTAGCACCATGCAGTGTTAGATCACCTTAAACTGCCAGCAGTTCATGCCTTACATTGGTTGGAGTATTCAAACAGTATTTTTGGACCAGTAATTATGATCCCAGTCCCAGCAATGTGAGAAAGTAAACATCATAATGTTCCCACAATGCGACAAATCCACCACAACACGGGAACGCTCGCACGTAGACCGGCACAAATCTGACACATCTCTTTATTGGTGTGCGGAGGATTTCCACATTTATTTTATATTAGCAGGCTTCTGCTTGCATCACCTCACTGCTTCCAGATGTGGATACAGTGAAGAAGTGGACTTCTGCAGCCCGGCTCAGGCCAGGCCTACAAAGAGCAGAGCCCTCAGACGGGCCGGGTAATGGGAAGGATTAGCTCATGGCCTGAAGTCATCGGGATGATATAAACAGAACAGATGCTACACGGATGGAGCTGAACGCCTCTTTGGTGTTAACCTACATTTGTGATTAAACAGCTGTGGAAAATTTAAGGGATGATTAAATATACAGCGAGGTGGTCTGAACTGGAGAGCAGGCTAGGAGCGTTCATGTACTTCACAACATATTATTTGACAAAAAAGAACAGTGAAGACCATTTTATGCAGAATTTCTGGGTTTTCTTGCTTGTTTGTGCATTTAATGTGTGATTGAAAAGAAGAAAAGATCTATTTGGATAATCAGTGTGGTCATCAACTTCTGGCTGTTTAAAGATCTCAGTGGTCTCGTCTCTGCCCCTTTGCAGTTACGTGTCGGAGGAGATGTCACCGTTACCCAGCTGGAGCAGCTGATACCAAACACGGCGTACAACATCAGAATTCACGCCCTGTACGGGGAAGCTATGAGCGACCCTCTGGGGGGGACAGGAGTCACCTGTATGTACTGCTAAACTGATGTTTTTCTGTTGAAATCATGATCTCTGTGGATATTTGAGGACAATGTGGTTGGATTACAGTTGCATAGCCAAATACTGGGCAGCTGAGGTTAGGAAGCTTAGTTGAAGCTCTATAGTTTCTAGATGCACAGAGAAAAATGATAAAAGCTCTGCCAGACGGACCCTGAAGCTGCTGTAAGGCAGCAGTGCTAAACACTCTGTGCTGCTGATGAGTTCATGAGCCTCCAGTTTAGCTTCACATCAATCAGCATCTTGATTTTCTGGAGACAAGGATGAAGCAGATGAAGGCATGGTTGCTAACTGCTCAGCTTGCAGTGGACAGGCAGAGACAGCTACTAATCAGTGCTCAGCAGCACTCAAATAGGACTTTATCCAAAAAGTTGGGAAATAGCTTTCATCCTTTATTGTTGCTTCTCAGAGGTGGTTTCAGGAAAGGGAAGACGCTGCTGAGTTTAATTTTCGTGTCAGCTGCTGTTTTATAAGAGCTGGATGGCGTCTCTCACATTGAGAGCTTATGGATAGAAAACAGATGCAAAACCAAAGCAGCACGTCTTTCTTTAAAAACGAGCTGCTGTCTGCTTTTCAGCTCTTCGGTGAGTGTTTGGCCTCACAGTGTCAGCCGGCATCCTTTAATGTCTTCACACCAATACTGAGGTGTTTGTCAGGAGGGTTAAAGTTTCCTTTCCTCGTCCTCCCTCAGTGCCCAGGCCGGCCGGAGGAGTCCTGAGAATCACAGATGTCACTCACAGCACCATGAAGCTCAACTGGGACGCCGCTCCCGGACCCGTCCGCAAGTACATCATCACCTACAAACCAGAACAGGGAGACCTGAAAGAGGTGCGGCTTTATGATTGTGTGTTACCTCCAGTGCAGGATTAATGCATGAAAAGCAATCTGAGAGATGGGTGTTTAATTATGATCAATATTTTTCATGGTCACAGTTTATTATATTAGTCCACACTCTTGATTAGTCAGCTGATAAACAACATTTTTTTTTAAATCAAAGGCGTTAGATATTCTCAGCTTTCAGCTCCATGATGTCAGGATTTACTGATTTTTTGTAGCTCAAATGATGATTAAAATAATAACCAGTTGTTTCAAATGTTTTTGGCTCAGAATGTGATTCCATTCAGTCCCATAGAACGCACCCATATGTGCAAATGTTAGGCTCAATAGAGCCTTATTCAGGGGTGTTTGGTCATTAAAGGGGACAAACACTAGCTGCAGGCACCTAGTGGACAGTTTTTCATTAGCTTTCAAAGCTTATGAAAATCTGTCTTAGAATAATTTGTTTACAGAGTGAATTAAATTGGAAACACATTTTTCAATTCAGCCCTTCATGTTATAAGTCAGGGGTGTCACAGTACGGGCCAGAATTGAAGGCGCAGACTGAGTCGCGGCCCAAACAGGATTAAAAATCAGCAATATGAATTTGAGTGGCCATAAAATAGCAACATTTTCTTCAACACATCATAATTTTCTTCAAAAATCACATCAGGAAAAATGAAAATATTTCAAGCTGCAAATTTTTCAGGTAAAAAATGTGATGTCAATTTCTGCACTTCACAGTCAGGAAAACGCTGATAAACTGCGCAGTGTGTCCAGTTTCTCAGCAAAACGTGCAGCTGCAATCACGTCGGTGGAGACCTGCTCTCTGATTTTTATTTATTTTTTTGACAATCACATGTGTGATCACACGGCCCCGTCCCTGAAGCTGCAGGGACGCATTAAGATGCTTCGTTATGTCGCAGAGAAAGGCCGACTCACACAGACACTTCCAGCATAACCAGTATCAGGGCAGCCATTTATCACGTGGTGGGTGAGGGTTAAAGAGGAGAAAGCAGACCACAAACAACAAACAGGATCAAACACAAACTACAGGAAAGAGCAGACAGAACTTAATGACAGAGGCATATTAACACATGGGGAGTGTAAAGAGTGGAGGGGCTCAGTGCATCATGGGAACCCCCCAGCAGCCTGAGCCTATAGCAGCATAACTAAGGGCGGGTTCAGGGTCACCTGATCCAGCCCTACCTATAAGCTCTATCAAAAAGGAAGGTTTTAAGCCTAATCTTAAAAATAGAGAGGGTGTCTGTCTCCTGAACCCAAACTGGGAGCTGGTTCCACAGAAGAGGGGCCTGAAAGCTGAAGGCTCTGCCTCCCATTCTACTCTGAAGGATCCTAGGAACCACAAGTAATCCAGCAGTCTGAGAGCGAAGTGCTCTACTGGGGTGATACGGTACTATGAGGTCTTTAAGATGAGATGGGGCCTCATCGATC
>VUQK01024230.1:7963-18136 GCA_015106715.1 Bujurquina vittata
GGGCCGAAAGGGGGGGAGGGGGGGCATGGGGGGGGGAGGGGGAGGGGAGTGCGGTGATCAGACAGGAAAATACAGGCAAAAGGAGAAAAATGAGAATATTTTACAGGAGGAGGAGGATGGATTTTAAAGGCCATATTTACTCATTGTATGCAGCAGTGACAGTTAGAGGCATTCTGATATAAATTAACGGGGGGGTGGGGGTGGGGGGGTGATATTGGTTTTTTTCCCGTCCATGAAACACAACTGTGATTCATGCATTTGTCATGAACGCTCGTGCACGTTGTGCTTTAAACAGCTGTGAAGCTAAAGTGGCTCACAGGCTGGAAAACATTAAAAATGACACAAACTATGACAGAGCTGCACGTCATCACCGACTGAGCCCCCCCGCCCTCATACCTGCGACGCCTTCAGCATTCACACAGCTCATGGCAGCAGGTCCTGGCCGTTAAACACAAATATAAAAGCATGCAGTTTGAAGCTGGCACCTTTAAATGTTACTGGCAGATCTGAGCAGCTGATAACTGCAGCTCAATAACTCGAGCAGAGTTCCTGCACACTCCCTGCTGCTGTTCATCTGCGCATGTGAGTAAAGTTGTGTTGCTCAGGTTGAAGCACTTGCACAGCTGCCTCTTTGTATCTTGTTGTAACTGTAATTTCAGGTTCAGTTTCAGCGCTCTGCCACATTGTGTGCATCCTTATCCTGTGCAGGCCACCCCCGATCAGCAGATCAGAGCCACATCAGCTGACAGCGACCCAAACCTCAGAGAGAGCGCATCATTAGCCAGCCTCCACACCGCTGCAAGCCGCTTTGCAGCCCGCCTCCACACAGCTCCTCCTGCTGCTAATGTCACAGCTGCTGAAACCTGACGTTACCTGCAGCCATCTCGTCACGCCACCAAATATCACCGTAGTGCTCTTGACTCAGGTATGACAGTCATGTTAGAGTATCTATGCAAATGTAATCATTCCTTACGAGAGCGCTCTATAATGGAATCCCTCCAGTGGACGTCAACAGTCAAAGACATGAAACTTGTTCTGTTGAGTAAAAGTGTGGAAATGATCAACGAAGCAGCTAAATGTGATTAAACCACGCAGCAGTCAAACATCCAAGGACACAGGATACGTCTGAGGAGGTGGACTACAAGCTGCATTGGAGCTCATTCATAATATTCTCCTTCTAGCATTAGAATTTATGTGTGGATTAAAACTACCCCATGCCAAGATCAGAAATCCCTTATGCTATGGTAATCCCATAATTATGGATTTAGGAACAGAGGTTGCTTCAAAAGCCTGCAGATAAATGTGACTGTAGTTCATTTTCTCACGAGCGGAGGGAACACGCGAGAGTTTCATGGGAGGTGATCCACAGAGCACAATCAAATTCTTGGAAAAAACCAAATGCATTCATAATTTATTATGTAAGGAAAAATCATGATATGGTACTGAGTGGGATTCCAGGTGGAGCCCACACCAAAATGCAGATAATCACAAGAAATCACCTCCTTCAGGGGATTATGTGACGAAAGCTCCTGTGAAAACGTACACGAACAAGGACAAAAGACAAGACGGAACAACGTACTCGTGCACGTGAGACTACAGCGCAGTCAGCACAAGCACGGCCACTACATTAGGTACGCCGTTCAACTGCTCGTTAATGCAAATATCTAATCAGCCAATCGTACGGCGGCAGCATCTCGGCGTGTTCCATCCTGCTGAGGTTCAGCCTGAGCATCAGGATGAGGAAGAAAGGGGGCTTGAGTGGCTCTGACCCCCGCAGGGTTGTTGGCCTGCTGGGGTCCTCTCTGAGGTTACAGACACGAGAGACAGTGAGCAGCAGTCCTCACTGAGGTCAGAGGTCAGAGACAAGTCAATTAACCACTCATTACAACCAAAGTATGCAGAAGAGCATCTCTGAATGCTGACATGTGGAACCTTGAAGCAGATGGGCTCCAGCAGCAGAAGACCGCACTGGTTCCCCCTCATGTCAGCAGCCATGAGTGGGCCGCGGTTTGCTTTACAGCAACGTATTGGATCATCTGGAGTCTTTGTTTTCTGTTTCTGAGTAAAGACCTGAGGTCTTAGATCAGAGAGGGTTCCACGTGCAGAACCGGCTCAGTTCTGCTTCACAGACGTTCTTGTCTCATTTTTACTGACCGTAAACCTTCACCTGCTGTTTGGGAGCTCAGGAATCGATCCCGTTCTGCTGCAACGACTTCAGACTGGAACAAGAAAATGTTCTGAGGCTGAAGTGGCCTTCAGTCTGAAGATCACCGTATACGCTTTCATTCATGGAGGAGATCCGTGACTGCATCAGTGTAGAGAAAATATACTCAGATAAACTGGTATAGATGTGTTCTCGCAGCAGAAATGCGGTTTAAAATAGTCTTTTTTGTTGCTCAGTGTTTCCGACGTGTTGCGTACCTGCAGGATTTTCTCTTCAATTAAAACAATCTCATTAAGTTTAAATTAAGGAAACAACAAAGCTTTAAATTGATGATGACAGAATCGGCGAGCAGCCTCGGTTTGATAACGGTCACGCAAAGTTAAATAACAGTAGTAAAAAATTTCCCTGAAGATAAACGATGATATCTGCCGTTTGGAAGGTCCTGGTGTAGGAAACGAGAGGCACAGATCCAGCGCGATCAGGTTTAATGAACGCTTTGATGCACCACATGCTTTTACTTTGGTGATCTTTGCTAACCAACGAGTCTCTGAGGGTCACACGTGTGGCAAACAGAACCATTAGTTTACATGTTTTCACTGGATTTCCTGACAAAAAGAAATCGCAAAAGCAATCATGAATTGACTGACAGTGGAATAACAAGAGCCAAAAACTAAAAAATCAATAAAGGTTTAATGATGCTCAGTGAAGAGCAGATGAAACAGAACGAGGAGACGGCCTCAGCCGTCAGCGTGTGAGGAGAGCAGCAAATCATTTCCTGATATCAGAGCGCAACAAGTGATTTTAACTTTGATGGTATTTCTTTATGAATTAATGCCGCTGTTTGTTTCTCCTCACTGAAAAGCCTTTGAGAACCCTGCTGAGATCCACACATCTTCACGGCCAACTCATCGTCTCTTTAGGTGCCAGACATTCGTATGGATGACATTAGTTTGGAAAATGGACAGGTCCAAGTGTAAAATGAGAAGATAAGCTGCCGCTGTAGCACATTCTTCTGTGCGCACAGACGAGCCGATAAAGGCTGGGTGGAGGTGCCAATGGATGGATGGATGCACAGGAAATGAAAGTTATAATCTGAGTGAAGACGTCTCCGGTCTGACACGAGCAGATATATAATCCAGTGTGGAAGTCGGAGATGGATGAACGCAGACAGAGAGGGTGAGAAAATATAAAGGAAGAGACTGCGTCCCTGAAGGCAGAATGTTTTAAAATGAAAAAGGGTGTGTTTGTGCCGAGGAGTAAAGAAAGAGTGTGTGTGTGTGTGGACGCTCTGTTTTCCAGGTGTGTCTGAATGTCCGACCATCAGCTGCAGACCGATGAAAAGAAGGAAAGAGTCTTTTCTTCCTCGTGCACAGGCTTTCTTTTCTCCTCCCTGAGCCCAGTGAAGGGTCGAGTAAACAAACCAGAAGGCGTTGGGCTTAAATATCACACCAGTGTCAAAGACGGACTATTGATTTGTGAGAGAACACCCACACCCGGGGATTCTTCCATTTGCTGCTCAGTCAATGAAATGAAAGAAATCATATCCAATAGAAGTGCAAAAACACGTATAGATGCAGACACATTTCATTAACTGCTGACACACACGGAGCAGAAGCCTTTCTGCTGCACACAAACATCTTTATTTCAGCTCCAACGCAGCGCTAAAACACAGCATAGGAATGCAGCCGTTTACTATGAAAATCATCATAAAGTTACCTGACAGCTAAACACTCAGAGTCAAAAAAAATCCTCGCTTCACAGGACAAAGCAAGAAGCCGCGGCATCGCCACCAACACACCTTCTGATTGGCTCTGAACAGTTTGGGCTGTTTCTCACTGGTCCCTGACCACACTAACACGCACTAAACGCACAACTTAGCAAAGACTCACCATTAAACTGTATCCTTAGGCGCTGTGTTACTGCAGCCTGCTGCAAAACACACAATTTGTTCCCATGTCATTACAAATGTACAAAAGGAGACAGCTTGACGGGCATTAATAGCACTTCTGCACCACTGAGGTGTTTTTCCCAAAGAGCTATTAGCTCAACACATACGGGGGGGCTGCGGACGGCCCGGGTCTCCGGGGTGTTCCTCCGGCTCCCAGAGGGCCGTGCTGCAGCTTCTCACCCTCATTATCAAGCAGACACTGACATTCACACGCATGCACGCACACACACACACCTACAGGGAGTTTGTCGAGCTCATCTTGGAAAATCAAATGTGTTTGGCACAGCAGAACATTCCCATCAGGATTGTGATGGGAATGGCACGTCTCAGTTTGGTGTCCCCAAAACATGTGAGGACGCTGATGTCCCCCTGACGGACCGCAGAGACACCGTTACACACCACAGGTTGCACCACTGTTAATTACCAGCAGGTGTGGACTGCACCGTCCCCACACAGCATTCAGGAGAGGGAAAACTTACTCGACAAAATAGTGAAAAGCCAGCACCCCCCCAGAGCACACGGTGACATTTTCCCAGGAAAAGAAGAAAGAAAGGATTCTATTGTGTCCTCTACTTCCTTCAGTGTGACTGTGAAGCTCAGTCTCCTCATGCAGCCATTCCAGTGCCATGAATCTCCTAATGATAACCCTTCTACTCGGTCACTGACGATCATTGAAGATGCATCATCAGACCTACGCAGGCAGATCAATAAATAAGGACAATAGCTGTTTTTCTTGCCGTTCTTCTCACATGTAGTCAACATAAAGCTATTTGTTCAGTGAGCAGGTCAATACTTCTGCAGTATTTACGAAATCAATCAGACGCAGAGGTAGGCCCGCTGCTGCTGGAGTCACTCTGAGGTAAAGGGGCGTGTCCAGAGAAACTCTTCATCACGGAAGACTTCTTCATGCTGGAGCGACAGACTGAAACAACGTAACAACGTTACAGCTCATTTAGTTTGATTTCTATCACACAGACCACAACAGTCGTCTCGGGGTGCTTTAGGACCCTACCCATGATGGGAACCCCCCAGCAGCCTAGGCCTATAGCAGCATAACTAAAGGGGGCACAGGGTCACCTGATCCAGCCCTAAGTGTAAGCTTAATTTAGTGAATTTGGTTTTCCTCCACAGGGTCTGATTGCATCAGCTCGTTTCCTCCTTCAGGAGTCTGTTAGAGCCACGTAATGACCGTCTGGATCAAAGAGCTGACAGAGAAAAGAAGAAAGACTTTCCTCCCAGCACAAACTCATATTTCATTCAGAGCCCTGAAATTCATCTCAGCAAAGAACAAAGAAGTCCCAAAGATTGAAACGCGTCCCTGCTGCGTCACATGCTTCCACTGTGACTCCTCCCACTCTGGATTCGGCGCAGCGATGCACGTTTATGGCAGTTTGCAGGCTGCCCCCTGACAGGAGCCCAGACCTGAGACCCTCTCAGGTCAAAGGTCAGCCCACAGCCCCAAACATATGAAACTCATCTTCAGCACATGTGTGCATTTGTTGTTCCTAAGCTCTGTTTTTGGGGTTAAAATGGACCCTTAACCCTGGAGCTGCCAGCGCAGCAGGCTGTGTGGAGCAGGGGGGGCCGTCCCCACCCCTCCTCTGCTGATGTGAAGCTGATGTCAGCCTGGCACTTCAAACAGCCTTCACTGCCATCAGGGCTCGAGAGGAGACAGGCTCATGGAGGCTCAAACCTCTGCTTTCAAAAAAGGCTCTTTGGCTTCAACGAGAGAAAAATGAGCCGCCGTGAATAAAAGCAGAGCTTCGTGTTTAACTGTGGACGCATGGATTCCTGATGCTGACGCCATGTTTGGCATTAAACAGCAGCACGTGTTCAGGTTTGAGTCTCAGGGCTCCTGGATGTGCCCGCGGGGCCACAGCAGCAACCGATGCAACATGCAAATACAGCCGCATGTGCAGCAAAGCCCATCATTTCTGCCATGACTCAACTTCACACAGTCAAATACACAAAACAAGCGAACATGCACACACAATACACGCACGCACACCCCCACACAGCCATCCTCCAGTCCGCCCACGCTCGCCGCGGATCACACATTTCATTTCATCTTTGATTCCCTTTGCGGACACGATGAGTTGGAAAGATGAAAGAGCTCCATTCTCTCGCTCGGCCTTCCTCTGCATCCATGTTTGTTCCTCATCCTTTCTCTCCCAGCTTCCCTTTGCTCCCTGTGCAACAGCGATTAGCTCATTTCCACCTTTGCATCCTTCATCCTCACATCTCTACACACACAATCTCCCCTTCACTTGTGTTCATCTTTTTCTCCTCATCTCTGAGTTTTATCGCGCTCTCATTTTCTCCACCCCTTCCCTTGGGGATCTGGCAGATACTGGATGCTGCCACTTGGGAATGACGAGGGCGGCCAAGCGGCGGATTAAACACTGAACGATCGGCAGAACCGCCCGGAGCCGAAGCACATGCTCACGCACGCATGCTTCCCCGCAACACACCGCCGCGTCACAGCCGCTGCTGTCTCCAGCATCTATTCTTAGAAACAAGAGTATCCGCTCCCCCTCCTGCTCTCCCTACACACACACACACACACACACACACACACACACACACAGCTGATCCCCTGAAAGAATTACCCATAGACCCCTGTCAACATGTCACCCACCCTCTTCACCCCCTCGCTCCGCTCTCCTTCTCTGCTCTTGTCAGGAAACTTCATTAAGGAGCTCCAATTAAGGCTGGCAGGATTGGTGGTTGCTGTGGCAACGATGCTGCTCATATTATGGTCTGGTCACAGGAGACGAGAGAGAGGAGCGCGAGCAAAGAAATGAAGAGAAAGGAGGAGACTGTTCTTACCAAATCATCATAAATGAAACAATTATGTCTGATTTTCCATGAGAGCACGTGGGGTCACCATCACGTTTATTTTTAAGCTTCAGTAACTCAAAGTGGAGGAACTGATGCTTTAGTCCAGGGGGGAGGACTCCTGGGGGGTCCCAACACCATCACACTGCAGGCCAGCCGAGCTTCAGTGCCATTCAGATATGATGGAGGCTCATCCACCTACAGCCCACCAGGAAGCACCTGAAGTCGGTAAAGCTGCCAGAGGTGAGAGGTCAGGGTTAATGAGCTAACTTCACGTAGCCACCTGAGCAGCTCTGAGGTCACGTGAGGGTGGCTAACGAGCGGCTAGCAGCGACAGGGCAGGGATCTCTCAGTTAGATTAGCACAATCAGTTATGACATAAATCTAATATGGACTTATTCCTGTGTCACTTTAAATGAACCACACTCACAACCTGAGGTGCTGGGGGGGGGTGTAATTTGGCCTCTGTGCTTATGTAAGAGAGTCTGGGGGAGTGCAGAGCTGCTGGCAGCTGTGAGGGGCTGATTGTTGGTGCATCTGATATAACAGCTATCGGCATCGTGGCTCCACAGAGCTGCTAAAATTAATTATGGGATGGCGGAAGAAAGCCTCCAATAATATTCAGATTACTCCGAGACATTAGCGCGCGTCACCGTGACTGCTGCATCACAGCAACAAGGATCACACACACAGTCAAGCCTTCATTTACGGATACGTGCTGATTAGTGTATATTAGAATTACAGTTGATTTTAACTGGCACAATTTATCAAAAAGATTTAAAATATTAAAAATAATTCTGTTTATTTGCTATTATTTAAACTTCTTTACTAATATTTTATGAATTCATTGGTGCATGTTGTTAATAATAAGTGTGAAACTACTTTTTAATTTGACTGCTTGTAGAGAGTCAGCTCTGGCTGCTCATATATATAAATATATATACACATGAATAATAGGCTAGCATTTAGGGGTTTCCTCTAAACATCCATACTGTCCCTTCAGCACAGCTCACCTGTATTTATTTCACATCTTTGCTCCATGTGAGGAGGCTGAGTGTGGCACTCGGGCCCCGGGGAAGCAGAGCCGCAGGCAGCAGGAGAGGAACTAAAATAGCCGCCGTGAAGCTGTGAGAGCTAATTTGGGGCGAGCAGCGGTGCCTGAACAAACGCACAGTCTGGTGTCTCGAAAAGAGAGAGAATGAATTTCAGGACGACATCGTCTTTAAAGGCTCGTAATGATTTTGAGGTGCGTGAGGGACAGAATTTAAACAGGAGGAAATAGAAAATAGGAAATGTAATGTTTTTTTTCTTCCTTTGGAAAATAACTGAATGGTGCATTAAAATATGCTTGACCTGATATGACCAGAAGCTGAATACGAACTAGAGTCTCCTTCAGGCCTGTTACCTGTGCAGGCAGGTGCTGAGCACATGAAACGCTTTCATCACTCTGCATGACGTCATTCAAGTGCAGCCCGGACTGTTCTCCTGGGAAACAAATTTCTTTGTATTTGCGCTCTTGGATTCGTCACCTTTAAGGCGATCCTCCCTTTAAACCACTTTTCTACTGATTGGCTCGCCCCCCCAAGCAGGAGTGGAGAACAGCAGGTGGCTCTGCGCTTATATAATTCTGAGATGATCACATTAAGGACATGCCTATTTCCATCCATCCTCTTTGGGTGGGGGGTCTGTGTGTGGGTGTGGATGCTGTGGGGCAAAAGTGCTACCCACAGCGCCACCATGCTGCCTCCGCGCCCTAACAGGCCGATCCCTGTTAGCTTCTATCCATGTGACGGTGTCCCAGGGAGCGACTGTGTAACACCAGGGGTGGTGTTTGCCACCAGGCAAGGAAGGGAAGTGCTCAGGGCCCCAGGGCAGTGCGGGGGCCCCCCAAGGCCTGACAAACTTTAGACTGCAGCAGTGACAACGTGCAGAGTTTGCAGTGACATTTGATGAGGCTGACACACCTGAGGGGGCATTGCTGTTACCTGAGCTCCGTGTTATTTACCTGCAACCGTACGAAGAATAGACCATCTTAAGGGATTTCTGTTGGTCTACAAGCTCTTTAAATGTATTTAAATCTAATGAAGGAGGTCCAAACAGCCACAGGCAGCACAGTTTTAAGATGCTCTGCTTCCCTCTGACCTTTATAAGCTTCTTCATTCATTGCATGAAATAGCTGCTGGTGTGCACTTCAATGAGTAAATGACAGACGCGGTTCATGAAGAGAGTCCGCTGCAACATTAATAAGGATTATTTCTGATCATTACTAGCACAGTCCAAGGGTAGCAGGTTGTTCTCCAAAATGATGTTCTGACTAGAACCACATCAGCAGGCGTATCCGTGCTGCTGTTGGAGGGACATGCAACTATTAGAAAACAGAACTGAGACGTTCTCTCCATCAGCTCTATGGTCATAAAATATTTGATTGTTTTGATCGAAGCACAATCATGCAGCAAGTCCACAGCTTATATTTAGCTCTCAAAGTCAACAGAAGCACACTGATGCTGACAGGAGGATGATGTGTGCTCACTGCTGACCTGCTGATTGTGCGCCTCGTTTGGGCATCAAGACTGCAGATGTGTGCACAATTCAATCAGCACAAAGATCTTCATTTGAACTCTGGTTTCTTAACACAGGTGGAACTTCTTTATAAAGACGTTTCTTCCATCTTCACCGATCTGAAGTCATAATGGGGGAAACACATCGCCCTCTTTATATGCAGCTAGAATAACTAGCTGCATATTTTGTATTTTTAAAGCCTTCTGCTTGCCTGGAGCAGCACAGAAACTTCAGCTAATCCAGCGACACGCTGCTCTGCCCCCCCGCTGCGAGCTTCAGTTTATTTGCCTTCATCGGCACTGAGGGGAGATGATTCACAGGGTGCTATCCCACTTTCACCCTCCCACCCAGGCCTGCTGCACGGGCCAAGGGAACAGCAGCATCCACTCATAAATGCATGCATATGAAGCACTGTTATTTTGGCAAATGCTCATTTTTCCTTGGAAAACTTTGTTCACACAGCTGATGACCTCTGATGAGATTTTCCAAATGGGAAAACTTGGAATGATATCTATATTCTTTAGAGTGGATGAGCTTAATCTCTGCAGCAGAGGAAGAACGTAACCTTCACGTGAAGGCCTCCCACTCTAAAGATCATCTTTGTAAACAGCCCCCCCCCCAGAGCTTCTTCCTAACAAAAGGGAGTTCTTTCTTCCCCCTGTCC